>PVKU01010705.1:0-49679 GCA_004027475.1 Anoura caudifer | reverse complement strand
AACATGAACTTAATGTAACCTGAGAGATGGTCAGGGAAGACCTCTTTTTTAAGAAAGTGATGTTTAAAAGAGATCTGAATGAGCAGGCAGAGTTGGTTAAAGACGAACGGCAAGGGGAAGGGAATTACATGAGAAGATCTGCATGTGCAAAGAGACTGAGGAGGGAGAGGGTCACCTATGCCACCAGCCCAGTGTCCAGCAGCAGGTGAAGCTGGAATCTTTCTCTGGATTGCTGTATCAGCCTGCTTATGGTTTTTGCTCACATTGTTGTCTTTACCTCCAGTCTCTTCCCAACCCAGCAGCCATAGTGATTTCTTGAAAATCTAAGTCATTACTTAGTCACATCATTACTTTGTTCAGCCCCTTCAACACTTCACATCTGATACAGAAAAAAGGCAAAGTGCTCACAAAGAACTATAAAGCCCACGTGATCTGGCCCTGTGTTGTCCCTGTGATCTCCCCTCCTTCCACTCCCCCCTCTTACTCACCCATTCCAGCCATTCTGGCCTCCTCTGTGCTCTGTGATGGCCCCAGACAAGCTCCCAGGTCAGGGCCTTTGTTCTGGGTGTTCCCCCTGCTCTGCACATTTAGCCAAAAGAGTGAAGTCAATTTCACCATTGCAGGTTAAAATACAATTACTTTGTGGACTGTAAGAATCACTTAGGAACTTTATCATTGTCTTAATATTAGAATAATTATAATTTCACATTAAAATTGTTTCACATTTCTCCCCAGCTCTGACAGTCATTAGATCACTCCTACAGTTACTATGCCACATTTGCTTTACTAAGCAGATGGTCACTTTCAATAGAGCTTGGTTGAGATTTTGAGGTACATCAATTTTTCTACCACTTTCTTCTTCACACTTTTTATTATTTATTATGTCTGATTTAAAAAGGTTTCTCATGGACGTTGTTACACAACGCTGCAATTTTTCTTCCTCGTGAAATTCTGAGTCCTAAAGTTTTCTACAAAGATTGGAATTATATAAAGATTAGAAATATAATATGATCTCATCTACATTCTTGTTTCGTGTCTTGTTAAATGTTTATAATGTATATATAAATTGAATATCTTTATAAACATTTACTTTTAAATCATTTTTGTTATTCTATTACAGTTGTCCCAATTTTTCCCTTTTTGCCCTCTTCAGCCCATCCCACCCCACCCCCACTCCTATAGTCAATTCCCACACTGTTGCCCATGTCCATCGGTCATTCATACATGTTCTTTGTCTAGTTCCTTCCTCTTCTTTCCACCATTATCCCCATCCCCCACCCTTCTGGTCACTTTCAAAAATACATAATATTCTTCATAAAGCTATCTAGCTAATTCATCTCTTAGTTTTGTGCTATTTGTCCATCTATTCCTCTATTTACTTAATTATTTGGAATTCAACAATTAACATAAAAAGCACATAAGGCTATCATCATTTCAAGTTATATGCATGATTCTTACCTAAATCGAAAAGTTATCAATCAGGCATCAACCTTGCAAATGTAAGAAATGTTGTATAGATTAGACATGATGTTCACCTGGTGTTCCCACACAAGTTCAGGAATGTCAAGGTGGGCATTGGCTCTTGAGCTCTCCAGAGGCTAAGACCTGAGAGCAGGTTCAGGCCCCAGATCTTTGGTAGTTGCATATAATTAGGCAGATTCAAACTTGGTCATGCACGGTGAAGTCTTAGCAGCACGCCACTTGGAATTTATCAAAACAACTCTCCAGCTTTGGAATCTCTCATCATTCTCTTCAGTTTACATTTCTTTTCATACTTACAGTTTATATTCTGACCAGTTAAATCCTAATATTTCCTTCCTTGCTGTCTACAAACACACACACAACTTTCTTCATGTTAATTAAGAGTACATATTAGAAAACATTTTAGTAGGATGTTTTATACCATAAATATTAGTTACTATAATTGATTCTAAGCCAACCAGATTTTTTTTTGCATTTTGTTCTTTTTCTTTTCACTGCTACATTTCAGTTTATTTTGCACATAGTGAAACAACCAATTGACCAAGCAGTTTCAGAACTGTTAGTGTTCATTAATCAAGAAATAAACAAAGTCATAAGGCCAACATTTCAATTCATCCAAAACATATTTTGCAGGTACAACAGAAATTCCTAACACATGCAACATGGGCTGGTTTTGAAATACAGAGAGCCAAAGCAAGAAGGGTGAGTACTGACCACCCGTATGGGTCAGACCAGGGGGAGCCAAGCTCCAGGAAGCTGGGCTGGACCTGGCCAGTCCTTCATGCTGCCCTCATACACACCTGCTCTGTGAAGTTCACTGCCTCTTGTCAGTTGGAATCCAAGCAACTCTTTCCTCCATTTCTAGACTCATCACTTCCTCTTATTTCAAGGTGGCTAATCTATACCCAGAAATCCAGGCAGCGCAAATGCACTTGTCCAGCTGGGTTTCACGCAGCATCTCCACAAGTCAGGCTCCAGTTCAAATTCTATGCAGGAAGTTTCCATTGTTGTCAAAGAACTCTCACCCCTGCTGCACTACTTTGCTTCTGAAGCTCTGGCCACCCTGTTCTCCTGCCTTCAACTCCTCTGGCTTCATGGCACTTGGCAATACAGCACTGTCGGTGCCCCCGGTGCCCTCACAATCCGTGGTGGGATCCTTCCACAGCTGCATTTTGTTCTTAAATACAGATTCTTCACCAGGTTTCACAAATCCAAGGAGATGCTACCATGTAATGCTGTACACTTTTTAAATAATAAAAGTGTAACAGTTGTAAAAAATCAAAAGGGTTCCATGTATTTCCATGAATTACAAAGTAGTTTCCCAATCACACCTCAAGGAAGAATTTTTAAATTTTCAGCACTACCTTTCAGTTTTTAATCTATCCATTTTTATGAAACTTTATTAAGTACAAACTACATGTAGGGTACAGCTCTGGTCACTGCCATAAAGCCAGAACATATGTTAATAAGCCAGATAGCTAGTATGTATCATTGTCTCTCGTATTTCATAAGCTCTATCCACATGAGAACTGGGCTTAAAAATACTACCACCAGCCTTCCCACACGGAGCTCATCCTCATGTCTCAGCACTGCAGCAGCTTTGCAGGACAGGGTGATATTTGCAACTCATCTTTTCATGGTCTCCAAAATAAGGACAATGCCATTGCTTTTGGAGTATTAAGTCTGCAGAGGAAGATAACTGTACAACCCACTTCCTCATTTCTTTACACCACAGTCCTCTAAAGCACATGTAGCCTGGCTGATTTCTATGAATTCACAACAGTCAGAAGTCTTGAAAATAGGTCTGGATGATCTGGTGCATCAGGCCTCCGTTACTCCTGGGGCATCACCCTGCTCAGGCTTGCACAGCCACAAATCAATATTTTAGAGAGAAGAAAGCATCTCAAAGGATACATCAGCAGTTCTATAACGTTTTATAACACACTACTTTTTAATTTGCCCAAAGTTCTTCCTCACAGCATAGAACACTTACCAACTTTTGAACTTATTTTCCAATTTAAATTCCTGAGGAAATTTAAATCCTTCCTATTTTAGTAGCTGTAAAACTCCATTTACACTGGCATTACAGTCTATTTCTACCTAGCAGTAACATTCATCAAACACCTACATGCTACTGTATAGAACTGAGTCATTTCCTCTTCTGGAGGAGATTCTTTCCCTCTTTTTCTTTTTATTGTCATTCAGGTACAATTGTCTCCATTTTCTCCCCACCACACCCACCCACCCCAGCCATCCCTACCTCCCCTCGACCCTACCCCCCTTTGGCTTTGTCCGTGTGTCCTTTATACATGTTCTTTGACAACTCTTCCTCCTCTTCCCCCATTACTCCCTCCTTCCTCCTCCCTGGTTTCTGTCGGTTTGTTATTTATTTCCATGTCTCTGGTTATATTTTGCTTGCTTGTTTTGTTGATTAGGTTCCACTTGTAGGTGAGATCATATGGTATTTGTCTTTCACTGCGTGGCTTATTTCACTTAGCATAATGCTCTCCAGTTCCATCCATGCTGTCATGAAGGGCAGGAGCTCCTTCTTTCTTTCTGCTGCGTAGTATTCCATCATGCAAATGTACCATAGTTTTTGGATCCACTCATTTACTGATGGGCACTTAGGCTGCATCCAGCACTTGGCTGTTATCAGTTGTGCTGCTATGAACACTGGGGCGCATAGGTTCTTTTGAATTAGTGTTTCAGGATTCTTAGGCTATAATCCTAGCAGTGGAATTGCTGGGTCAAAAGGCAGTTCCATTTTTAGTTTTCTGAGGAAATTCCATACTGTTTTCCACAGTGGCTGCACCAGTCTGCACTCCCCAGTCTGTACTAGGGTTCTCTTTTCCCTACAACCTCACAAACACTTGTTGTTTGTTGATTTGTTAATGATGGCCATTGTGACTGGTGAGAAGTGGTAGCTCCTTGTGGTTTTAATTTGCATCTCTCTGATGACTAGTGATGGCGAGCATCTTTTCATATGTCTCTAGGCCCTCTGTATGTCTTCTGGAGGAGATTTAAAGTACAACTCTCTGAGGCAAAATAGTCTGGAATAGGTAGAAAGTGACATACTTACAAAAAACCAACCAAACAAACAATAAACTATAGCCTCTCACTTAGTGAAAATAGTCAAAGAATATAAGAACATAAACTGAGTATAAGATTTAATGAAAATATCTTCATGGATCAAAATGCCTATGCAAAAAGCTTACTGTTAAAAAATCCACAGAAAAATTCTTATAATACAGAGTGAGCCAAAAGTAGGTTTACAGTTATGTGTATGGAAAATAATACAATAAATTAATAAATAACAACACAAGAATAAACTCTGCATTTTGCATACAACTGTAACACTACTTTTGCCCCATCCTGTACTCTATTCAAATGAAAAAGACCTTACTCATTTAAAACACAACTCTGTAGCAACTTTCAACTAAGAAATGAACAAGTTCATCTCTAACCATCAAAAACTAGATTTTTGTAATTTGCTATGTCATTCTTCCCATTTTTCCCTTTTCTGTTTCCCATTTATTTCCTGTGAGGTACTAATTTTAAAAAAAAATAAAGGAAAAGCAAAAAGGAAAAATAGATGCAAACTCAGTCATTTGGAAACTTAATTGAGATTCTGAAAATTTTCTAATGGCTGGAATCATTTAAAAGCCAGTTTGTTTAATCAGTCCCTAAATTACTAAATGTGAGAAGCAGTAAGAAAATACTCTACTGGAAGCAGTAATGCTTCATAATTCTGGTCTTATGTGTCATAGCACAAAAGTGGAAATAAGCCAAATATCCCTTAACAGGTGAACAGAAGGACAAATTGAAGTGTATCCACATGATGGACATAGTCAGCAGTGAAAAGAAATGAACTATTACTAACTGAAACAACATGAATAAGCCTCATAATCTTTATACTCAATAAAAACTCTAGCCCTCCCAAATATACATACTATGTATTTCACTTATATACAATTGTAGAAAATGCAAACTAAATCCACGATGACATAGATCAGTGGCTGCCTAGGGAAGGGGAATGAAAGGAGGGAGGGATTCAAAATCAGCACAAGGAAACTTTCTGGATCCATCATAGTGTATATATTTTTTTAATCTAGAGTATAATGAAGATTTTACAGGGCTCTAAAATTTTGAAATTCATCAAACTGTACACTTTTTATATGTGAAATTTATTACATGGTAATTATTGTACAATAAATAAAGCTTTAAAAAAACTACATCCTCATAAAATGCCACTCCCACAAGGAAATCATTCAAGTTCCTGTCAAAATTCAATCTTCCAGGGGCTCTGATTCAAGATGGCAGTACAAGAGAATCCTGCACTCACCTCCCCCCACAAACACACCAGATCTACAACTACAGGTGGAACAACTTCTCAGGGAAAATAAAAATGAAACACCTAAACACTGGCTGAGTGACTCCTACACATTAAGCGAATGAGAGAAGGCCCACAATGAAACGGTTAGGAGGGACTTGGACACAATATGGCCATCAATTGTGAGAACAAGGGAAATTTGGTGTTGTTAGACATTTACCTCTTGATGATATAGTAATGAAGGACTAGGAAAGTAATAAAATTCCCAATGATAAGAAAAGATGAGACTGGCTGAAAATAGGAAGAGAAAGGAGAAACTATAAAATGGGGAAAAATATAAGCAGCCACTGCTTTCAAACCCAGAGCAACATGTGGCTTAGATCTCTGGTCTGGGAAGAAGGGAAACAGAAACTCAAGTCCAGGATTGGACTTGCTGGGGCAGCACTTTCCATGTATTTAGCCACTTAAGCTCCATAATAATCCTAGTAACAACAGCAGTACTAAGTAATGCTATTATCTGCAATCAACAGATAAGGAAACTGAGGAGCAAAAAAATTCAGAAGCTTGCCCCAAATCACATTATCTAATAAGTATTGAGAAAATACAATTAAAAACAAAATGTACTCCCAATATAAAAAAACCTCTCCTTCACAAAGTTAGAAGGGGAAAAAAAGTTTTATTATTGAATAAGCATCAAACCAGAAGGTGATGTGCATCACAGGCAACCCACTCAGAGATTGAAAGACAGAAAAAATGTAAGCCTCTTTATATAGTCAAACAAATGCAACCCATTATGAAAATGTTTACAAGAAAACCAGTAACGAGTCCTCAAGTGAGAGGACTCGTTGCACCATTTTGTCACACATGGGGCATCTTCAATCCATCTGGTCATTTGGGTGACATCTGTGTTAGCTCACTGACTTTATCCAGAGGAAAAATAAATATCTCAATTTTTTTGACAAAAGGCCAGGCACCCACCTGAGTTAGGCTCCTCCCCTCCCACAGAAACTGGAAGACACAGGTCCAGTCTTCCTCAATAAGTACATTTCAAAGAGATGGTTCTCAAGGATCTTGAGGAAGACATTCCTGGGACTTAAAGCTGGCAAGAGCCTATGTAGAGTTCATAAAGATTTACACATATCTCAAAGAGACAGAGGAAGCACTTGCAATTACAAGTTTTCTAAAGTAAATGCTCTAAGAAAAGGGAGGAAGTAGAAGACTCCTCCCTTATTTTTAAGGAGAATTAAACCACTAATTCTTCATTTGTATTTGCCCTTACTTACATAAGTAGTGGAACTGGGATCTGAACCGACACAACCTGGTCTACAATCTGCACTTTTACACTTCTATTTCTTAGGAGTTTCATTTCTATTTCTTCCGATATATAATTACATTTCTAATTCCCACCTTTTTTCTTCAGTTTGACAAATAATAGATGTGAGGATCAAGCTCAAGATCGTAAATACTGTGCCTCATACTGTCAATAGGATTGACTTAATTCCCAAAGATGAAACATTGTAGCAAATACAGTTCAATCCTATCAATAAATTGGCAATCTGCCCACCCAGTGATGCATTAACAACCCTAGAAAGTCAGAAATATAAGGTCATTTTATATACATTCCAAATGATTATTTATACAAGCAGTTGTGTACCATGTAGCTATATTTACCAACATATAAACCATTCAAGGAAAAAATACTTGGGGATCGGAAGGTTAAAAAAATACTTGGGAAATGAAAATCAGCAGTAATTGCAATAAATAGGCAGATTATAAGGCAACTAGCAGAATACAGAAGAGACCAAAATGACAGTGAGTACACCTAAGACACATTTTAAATCCATGTAATAAAGTCACTGTTTTTAGAAATAAAACTTTATTTCCAAACTAGCTCTTTTTTAGAAGATCTATCTGCTTTTCTTTTTTTATTGTTGTTCAAGTACAGTTGTCTCCATTCATATACTCTATAAGAATTTTTATCTGCAGACTGTACAAGAACATTTCCAGGGGATGGGATAACCACCTTCCCAGTATAATTGAGGTCTTCTTCTGACCAAAATAAGCTTAATAAATCCATTCAAAACAAGAAAAAGGTATAATGTATGACATGTACTAGTTCAAATTTAATAGAAATCAACCAAGATGCAGTTAAACAACATACAGTAAAGATAGATGTTGTATTAAGTATCCCCTTGTATTAACCTTCCACAATGAATCAATGTCTTTGTTCTTTCCCAATGAAAATGCATAAAAGGAGTTACTGTAGAAAGGACCAAACTGACATATATTCATGTATAACCACAGGACACATCATTGAAATAAAATAAAGGTAAGTACTAAGAAAATAATAAATACATAAATCCAAACTAATATACAAAGACAAGACTATTAAAGGTTCTAAAAGGAAGACTTTTCATTTCATTGCATATAAAACATTGTAGTGGGAACAATGGGAGAGGAGTGTATTATAAAACTGCTAATTTTGAAAGCATGATCCAATATTAACATCAGACAGTTTATTGTTCAATTTGCAGTTTTCATGATTGCTGAATATACTTGCAGTCTGGGCCACAGAATACCTATTAGCATGTTAACTTTTTATTGAAACAGCAATAAATTCCAATATTTTAAACTCAAGTCAGACAATTTTACTACCCCTGCTAAAAATTCAGTCAATAAAAATATCAATAACTTAGTCTTCCAACCCACAATCTACTGAACAATTTCATTTATAGTAGACCAACAGTTTCAAATAATTCCCTTCCCTGTTGAATTCCTAAAAATCATCTTTGTATTCAAGATCCCAGATTTCCCACTGATAATATACCTCTACAAGCTACCTACAGTCAGTCAACCACAAATGATAATGATGATAATGACAATTATAGCAGCTAACATTTGTTGAGGGCTTACTATGTGCCAAGCAGAATCTAAGTGCTTCACATGCATTCTGCCCTCAGAGAAACCCTATGAGATAAATAGTATAGTTAACCCATTGCTAGATGAGAAAATGAAGAAACAGAGTGGCAGAATAACTCACTTAATGTCACACAGCTAGTAAATGGCGGAGCCAGACTTCCAACCTATGAAGACTAGCTCTGGAGCTCCTATCTAAACTACAAGTTTAATGATTAAGAAAACATTTTGTCCTTTCCTGTCATCTACAAATAATGCCTTTCAGTATTTAATCTCAAAAAAATTAATATTGACTCCTCCATAGAAGTTATTATGCTGAGCCATGTGAGGCCATAAAGAAATGTAGACGTGGATCCCGTGACAAGATGCTTAAAATATACTGAGAAAAGACAAAGTAATGAATTAATTATATTAATTAATTAAAGTCAAACATTTGAAGTTTAAGACAATAAAAAATACATTTCAAAAACCACTGCGTATATTAATTGCCCAGTTAATTATCTATGTAAGTGCCGTAGAAATTCAGAGGCAGGAGAGAGAACTCCATGATGTGGGCTCCAGTTCTGATACTTCCACTCACCAGTTCTGTGATTTATCTAACTTCTGGGAACATTGTTATACTAATTTACATAATAATTCCATATTATGCTGATATCAGCTTTTTTCAAATTATGGGTAACAAGCTATTAGTGAGTCATGAAATCAATAAAATGGGTCAAAACCTGCAACTTTATTTTTAAAATGGAATGGTAAGTAGAATGGAAAGTATCGACATTATCTTAGTAAGTTTCTTAAATTTGAACATATATTTGTGTGTGTGTGTGTGTGTGTGTACAGAATGTTATGTAAAATGTTTCTTAATATGGACACAGTCATGAAACTTTGAAAGCCATTGTCATATTTCTAATTGATAGGAACTGCAGGAGACTATATATAAGTTAGAAGTTCTTTTTCCTATAAAGAGCTTCCCAAAGGTGAACAAATAGCTTCCTCTACATTGCAGACTCCTCAGGAGTGGCTTCTATGTCTTACTAACATTTGTACTCCCAGTGCTGGCACAGCGCCTGACACAGAGCCGGTCTTCAGTAAATGATGAAGAGCTGACTGGATACATGGGAAGAGCCAGAGATATTTTAGGAAATTAAAATTTACCTCAATTTTAGAGGATGGATAGGATTGTGATAATTTAAAGAAAAGAGTAGTGGGCATTTTTAGAACTCATTCTTTCACTTCCTAACCTTATAGTAGAGCTGGGAAGGAAACAGAACAAAAAGCGTTCTGCTCAGAGTAGGGCGAAAATAAACATAATGACACCGCTGTCAGGACAGTCCCCCCACAGTCCACTGACCCACTCCCAGCCCTGGGAATAATGGGAAGGTTACAGGTCCCAGGCCCTGAGGCTGGAAAAAACGCACTCAGAACACTGACAGAGGCCAATGTTAACCCTTTTCTCAAAAACATAAAATTAGAGGGTTGTGATTCATGTTTCCTATTTTAAACAGGAGTACAGAGAACAAAGGTTAGATTTTTACCTAAAAAGCAGAGCATCAGAGAACTGGGAAATAAGGATTCAGGCTAATTCCCTTAGCATTTAACTGCATCCTGCCTTCAAGGATTGTGCCCCAGAACTTCTCAACCATTTTTTCCAGAGAAATCAGTGAGTCACTGCTCTCCCAAAGCAATCTGTGCATCCCAGCACTGAACAGGCAGGAGTTCCGTTATAAACCGGTACAAAGGAAGGTGGTTCATCTGCAGCTCAGGGCACTGATGCCTAATCAGAAACATGAGAGGCTCTTAAAGGGCTACATACTGTACTTCAGGGAATTCTTTTGGTAAAAATCTACACCAAGACCTGCCATATGGCATTTAAATCATCTTACATCTTTCCTCCTCTGATTTATTCCTTGATTTATTCTTTGATATTTTTCAAAAAAAAAAAAAAAGAAAAGAAAAGAAAAGAAGGAAGAGAGAGGGAAGGAGGAAAGAAGAGAGGAAAGGAAGAAAGAAATAAGAAAGGAAAATAAACAAGGGTTTCTTTGCTGGAAGGTATTAAGACATTATCCTGGAATGGCTCTGGCAGAGTAAAACTTTTACCCCTCCATCATGAGTGGAACAGGGCACAGCTGTGCTGGCCCAGGGCCTGTCTGCCTGCAGATCCAGTCCCAGCCCTACTCTTATTCACCACCAACTCCTGACGGGGGTGAGTCAGCGGGCATCTGACTGGGTTCAGCCAGTGGGAGAGGAGTCGGAAGGGAGAAGCAAGAGGATTTCTCCTTCTACCTATGTGCCTCTGGAGGATGCTCTAACCAGGGTCGTAAGTCCCTTTTGGCTCCATTCTCCTCCCTAATAAGTCCAATGTGGTACCTATTTCACTGGGTAACCCCAGTCACTAGGCTCCAATCACTCCAATAACCTCTTCCCTTTGTCCATCTAAGGTGACAGTGACTGCCTGCTCTTGCCAAACTCACTTGCCTCACTTGTCCTGGTTCCGTTTCTCAGCTTTCCCACCATCTATGTAGCCAGTTCCCCACATTATAGTCCCTCTGCTTCACATACTCAGAGTGGTATGTGCTTTTCTTATGGGGCCTGACTAACATGACTCTTCAGAAATGGTGCTAAAAAGAGAGAGAAGAAAAAACCTGTGTACCATTAACTATGATTGTAATAAGGTCATTTCTTTGGTAAAATAAATAACTTCTTTAAGAACAGTGTTTTCCACTCTGCTTTCACTACTCAAATCTGAATAATCAGTGTGGTCTGCAGCCCGATTTTCCTATACAAAATGACTTTAGGAGGTACATAGATAATCTTTTATTTTCCTAATTTAAGTCATGCACATATTTAAATATGTTAAAGCTATAGCTTTGTCTTATTACAGGTATTTTGTGTGAAAATAGGCCAGTGATTTGGGGAATAACTGGAATACCATTAGCTAAGAAGGATCCAAAGGGCCTGAACATCAAAATCCTTCTGAAGGGCACAAAAAGCTAACCAGGTTTTTATTCCCTATCCTTCATTATTGCTAAGTCAAAATGGACATAACCTGGGAGAGAAACAAATTGAATACAGAGAAAAATTACACTCAAAAGGGATGTTTGGAATTTATAGTTTCAAAACCTTGAGGAGCAGTATATTCATTTATTCATTCATTTCAATATTCAGTGAGTTCCTATTATGAGCCAGGCATTATCTGATATGCTTGGAAAGAACAGTGAGTCCAGATCCAGACCCTCATGGAGGAAAAGTCGGGAAGCATAGGCAATCAAATAATCTCAGTACTACAGCATTCCTATTGGGAGCAGCACACAAGGTTGAGTCTGAAAAGGAGAGAATGATAACTGGGGATTTGACCGCATCTGGAAGACCAGGAATGGCTTCCTTGAGGATGAGCCGTTAGCTGGCAAATGAGTAGACATTAACTAAATACTCCTGATAGAAATAATAGCAGGGCGTGGAAGGTTATGACCAATAAAAAGCCCTAAAGTAAGAGCAGTGGGGTAGTTGGATGGAGCAAGAAAAATCAAGATGAGATGGTGAAGTGGGGCCCAACACCAGGCAGGACTTTTTAGGCCATGTTTACATGCTGACATTATCATCATCATATCCTTCACTTTATCTTTTAACTTTCCTAACACTGTTTTGTTCCATTGTATTTTGTTTTATATTTATGCTCTATTCTTGACATGAAATTTTTTACTTAGGATCTTGAAAAAGGTTTTCATAAAGTTATCTAAAGTTTTTTTAAAAACAATTTAGAGAAAACTACTAAATAACTATTGTATATGTGATAGGTAAATGTGGCAGAAACTACAAATTAATGAAGTTTAAGAAACACTGATGTAAGAAATAAAATTGTTCCTGAATGATTTCAATACTGGTAAGGAAATGTCACAATATTGTGGTTTGCTGGAAAATTCCCATCATGACTTTAACTGCCCTCAAACTCTCCTCAAAACAGATGTTGATAAGAGCTTCTGGCTCAATTCCTGGCATATAGAGTGAGAACATGTGGGATATTAGAGCTTAATGGTTCCTAAATATACAGTCTGAGGAGATGGGTTATATTAACAAGGCCTGCCATATTTTACTTTTAAAAAGAATTTTAATGTTAAAAAACACTAGCTTCTTTTTTTCTAATTGCAAGGTGTATGATTCATGATTCAGAACTTAGGGGGGAATATGAAAGACAAAAATCTCACAACTCTTTGATAAATGAACTGTTAACATTTTAATAGTTTTCTTTATTTTTCTATGAATGTGTATTTATATCTGGTACATGTATACATTTTCATGTCACTGTTTATCAAATGTGTTTTTAAAATTTTAGATCATAACAAACATTGTTCTAGGCCATTAAAAGTGCTCCCCAATAGTAACAAGTACACCTAGTGCCCAGAACTTGATTTCTAATTCCATTCTCCAATCAAAGGAACCAGGGATTTGTAGAGAAATGGCAGGAAATATACAAGATGAAGCCGGGGCATCTTACAGTAAGAAAGCAAGGAAGTGCTCAAGCAGCGTGCACACCACAATGGGAGTATGTCAAAGGGGCATGGGCCAACTGCAAGAGCCCCTGATTGCCAAAACTGGAGCAGTCTGAGCAAAAAGGTAAATAATTAGTATTAAGCTATAACCCAAAGTACATAATAAATATCCAAGTTCATACTGATATAAATGAATAACAATAAATAAATAATGGGAGAAATAGACAAATTTCCTGTGATGAATATCAAATATTTATGTAAATAGTCCATTCTCAAAGAAGTGAAATATAGCTTCCCACTCCTTAAGTGTAAGCTGTGCATAGTAACTTCCTTCCAAAGACACAGCATGTGGGGTGGAAGGGAGGACAACTTTACAGAGAAGTCTGGCAAAGATCACCTCAGCCAAGTGGTCAAGGTTAAGATTAACTATGATATGTTAATATGTCATAGTGTGTACCCTTGATAAGATGTGATGAAAAATCACACTTTATCTCTGTGATCTTTCTCCCCAAGATCCATAACCCCAGTCTAATTCTGAGGAAAAACAACAAATCCCAATTGAGAAACATTCTGTAAAACATCTGCCTAGTACTCCTCAAACCTGTCAAAGTCATCAAAAATAAGGAGAGTCTGAGAAACTGCCACAGACAATAGGAGCTTAAGGAGACATGACAAAATGTAATCTGGTGTCCTGAATGGGATCCTGGAACAGAAAATTGACATTAGGTACAAACTAAGGCGATCTGAATAAAGCATTGACTTTAAGTTAATGATAATGTACCTAAGTCAGTTCATTAACTGTAACAAATGTGCCTGGTTAAGTGAGAGGCTGATAACGGGAAACCATGTGCTGATTACGTGGGAACTCTCTACACTACCTTTGCAATTTTCCTTATATCGAAAACTGTTCTAAAAATAAAGTTTATTTAAAAATGCATACCAAAAAATATTTTGAAAACATTTTAAATTACCACATCATAATTCAGAGAGTTTATTATAATTATTTAAGAATTTCCAAGTGAGCAAAATAGAAGCAGAGACATGGAAATAAAGAACTAACTGACAGAAACCAGAGGGGAGGGGGTGGGGAATAATGGGGGAAAGAAGGGATGACCCTTCGGTCATCAAGGAACAAGTATAGAGGACCCATGGACAAAGACAAGGGTGGGGGTGATTGAACGTGGGAAGTGGGAGTAGGTAGGGCAGGGGAGAGCAATAGAGGAAAAATGGGGACAACAGTAACTGAACAACAATAAAAAAAGAATTTCTTTATTGATGAAAACTTGAGCCATTGCTAATTTGTCCTTATTAAAAGTAACAAGGTGATGAGTAATTCTACATACATATTTGGGTCAGACCTTTGATTACATCCTAACAATAGATTTCTAGAAGTTCTCTACTTTTTAAAAAAGACAAAATAACACATTTACCTTCACTAGCTCTACCTACAATAATAACCAAAAGCATCATAAGTCTCATTAGACAGTAAAACTTTTCTGAAGTAAGTTCCATTCCTCTAAGCAGTAAAGAAAATATCCAGAATTTGGATTCAACTTCCAGCCTTATTCACTGATTTATGTATATTCATTCAATAAACATATGAGTAGCTGCTATATACCAGGCAAATACACTATTAGGAAAATCATTCAACCACCTTAAAACCTGACACCCCCTGACACACAATACAAAGATCCCTCACAGAACCCTCACTTTTGACAGCTGAAGACCATCTCCAGATACTTGCAATGACAGTGTGTATGAATGGTACCTGCTAAGCACTGTTATACAAATTTTTGCAGCCCTTGATACTCCAGGCCACAGTGTGATTTTGTAGCTAAAAAAGATTCTTCCCACATTAGCATTTGGTGGCTTTTGAAAATACTTAAAAACTTAAAATTTTAAATCTATAATTCATGGCATTTTTTGTAGTATTCATCTCCTTGAACTTCACTGCCCTCTGGTGCCACCTAATGCCAGTCTCCTCTGGCACTTCTGAGCTGCTTCATCTTCCCATCAATGTTATTTTGAGCCTGGGTGTAACCCCAGCAGCAAAACTTCCCTTCATTGTCTTCAGAATGCTTGTGTGTCATCAAGCTCTTCAAAACTGTTGCCACTGTTTCCATGACGTCTAACTGTTTCTTCCTAAAATGTGGAAATCACTTCGAGAAGTGTAGTACTGATGTCTGTCAGACTGAATTCCTTGGAAAGGTTCTCTGCAATGGAGTGCTGCATGCAGATGGTTTATTGGGGTGAGGGGGTGCCCTAGGAGATACATCTGTAAGAAAGTGAGGGAGGCAAGATGGCAGAGAGGGAGAAGGTGACCCACAAGGCAGTTCCAGTGGAAGCCTGCCGGATCCTACAGGGAGCCCTGGAGCTGGGACTGTGAGGTGCCTCAAATCAAGGCAAGAGGTCTAGGCCTTTAAATCCCTCATTAAGCATCCCTTTGGAGCAGGACAACCTTGGGAGAGGCATTTTTCTGTGGTCAAAGGCAATGCCCAGCTGTGAAACCAATACAGTCTATCACCTCAGCAGTCACCTCAGGGAGCAGTGTGTTGGAGGTGTGGCCACACCACCAGATGAGGGTACCAGGGCGCAGCATCAAAGTTTCCGCTATAGGTCTGTCCTTACTCAGTCTGCCTGCTCGTTCACTCTCACCAGTGGATCTTAAATTGAAAGGATCAAGCTATTAAAGATGAAATCTATAATCAGATACATTTTTTAGTCAAAAAGAATTCTAAGAGCACATATTTCATATCAAACATGTGAACTGGTTAAGGAAAGAAGGCACCCCTATAGGCAGCTCCTAGCATGGTGCCTGGGGAAGCACTCTGTAACGATACCAAAGCATCATTATTCTTAAGCATTACATTCATTTTTTGGAAGTGAAAGAAAACAACATAAAAATTAAAATATAAATAATACAAAAGGGCCAATAATGAGATAAAGACATCTAAGTCAGTTTCCAGCACAAAAATCTGAGGGAGAACCCTTCAGATGCCTGTCTGCTTAGAAAAACTAGGAATCACATTAGAACATCTATGTTTGAGAAATAAAATTCCTGTAAGCATAGTTGTAGCAACATGGGAAGTTCTCAGTAGACAATTTCAAACATGTTAACTAAATCCTTTCTTTGAAAAGAGTTTAGGATGTTTTATTTAAACATAAAATGTTTTATTTGAAAAAGTTCACTATTGTATAGGTATTAGAAAATTAATAAAGAAATATTAAATATTTTTAAAACTGATGGCTAATCAGTTCCTTGAGATATTTTTAATAGCCAAAACCATTCAATAAATATCAGAGAATTAAAGTCCGTTTAAGCGATACCATATCATCCATCCCTAATAATCCTCTTAGTACTTGAAAAATTAAGTTTTTCTTCAATTAAGGGAAACGCCATGTATTAATTATTCCATTTGATTTTACATTTGTGGGGTATCTACTATGTACAAGGCATATAGTAAGCAAAGGAAGTAACTAAAAGTGTCCCCTTCTGACACTCTCCACTTTAGGATGTGGTAAAAAGAAAATCACCAAGTGTAGGAAGGCTAAGCATTATGAAAATATTATCTATAAAGTGCAGGCAGCCCCTGGCTTCCTGAACTGGTAAGGTTCCAGAAGTTCATTAGAAAGCTGTTTACTAGCTTCATTTGCCCAAAGAAGCAATGTCATTAAAGGGGTCTGGTTTCCAGATGAGCCCGCCTAATTCAATGCTAGCCGTTGCAGCCCAAGTTCTGGGAACAAGAAGTAATGAGTGACAGGAGGAGAAGATGGCAGTTTCTCATTCCCTTGCCAGAACCAGAGTCATTCTATGGCAAATATCTGCATCAAAGAAAGTCTCCCTCCCCATGCTGCTCCACTCAAAGCTCTATTTTCCAGTCTCTTAGTACCTTTTCCCCCATGTTAAGTCCTGTAGCACCCACCCCAGCCCAGGTCACTGCCATGAGTTCTACAGATTGAGCTAATTCCCATCCATCCCATCCATTCTGCCCCCTATTCAATCCAAGAATTAGGAGGAAAGAATATAATCGAAATAATTTATGCTAAAGTGTGAATGATCATCCCTTAAGGCTCCAAAAGACACTGCTGTAATTTTAAAGAAAATACTTAAGCCAAATGTGGAAATAAACAGGCCACTAGCAATAATGGGTGAGAGAATGCAATGGGAGAATAATGATATTTATTGAGCCCTTACCGTGTGCCAAGAATTTACACTGTTCGCTGGACTCTCTTAACACCTTCAGGTAGGTATGTTATCCTCCCAGGTTTAGAGAACAGGACTGTGAGGTTTGGAGAAGGTAAGTACCTTACTGAGCTCTGGAAGACAACTCACCTAGGTTGGGTTTTTTTGTTTTGTTTTGATTTGTTTTTTTTTGCATTATTCTTGCTCTTCCTTTGTACTGAAACCGCAGATCATCTAAAGGTGACACTTTCTTGCCAGAATGTGATAGCAGGGACAATAGGAAAAACTGAGGCAGTGAGGGGTAAATACTACTAAAGCACATTTGTATAAATGAAATAGCTTCTAAGTATAGTGTAGGTCAGGAATTGATTTTATTCTAGGCTCTGAGAAAGAGAGGAGAGAATATCTCAAATTCTTCAGTATATTTAACCCCTTGGGTTCAGTATCTCCCTAATGTAAAGTATATTTTATACATTATTTTCCAACATTCTAGGACTCAACAAATGAGTTAAGCTGTAGGTTAACTGGGGTACTATCATTTGTACCACAGTAGATTTGAAAACTAGTCATTTCATTACTCTAACATTACAAATAGTATAGCCCATTCAAAAAGAAAGGCATAAAAAACTCTAATGGACGTATTTTTTAACCCTATACTCTATGCTCATTTGATATTAAAAACACAGGAAAAAGCAGTTTCCCTCTGCTGGGCTGTAATGAGCCCATGTCCCAATCCAGTAGCTGGGTCCAGCAGCTCACGGAGAGATTTTTTGAATGGCTGATCATTTATCTTCCCAATTGCTGGTTATTGACCAAAACCCAAGTGGACACTGGAGATTGTTGCCTGTCAACAGCAATCTGATTTGTCTTTGAGGACCTGCCTCCCTCCCACTCTCAATCCACACCATTTACGTGGAATATTCCTCACTCCTAGCCTCAAAGGATACATACATGACCTAGCACTCTCCTCATACCTGGGCCACAGTGGGCAGAGTGTGGATCTAAATCATCCCAATAAGACTCCTTCCCAATAACTGTGAGGAAGATGTATGCCAAGAACTTCTGGGGCCACCATGTAGAGAAACCTCACCTGAGAAGATGCCCAAAGCCAAGAAATTTGGGGAGAAGGAAGGAAAGAAGGAGGCGAGGGGCAGGCACTGAGCTCCTGTCACCAAAAAAGGCAAGAGTGCTGAATAAGACATCCCAGATGCCTGGGATCCATCTGTCTCATTGGGTGTCATCATTTCCCACCCACTTCTCCTCAAATTATGATGTGTGCCTCTCCTGCTCCCAAGCCTAGCATGCTTGGCAGAACCTTGTGGAGCCAACCCAGGAAGCAGGTCTCTCTCCTCATCCCTGGGATGCTAAGCATCAATTCTCCAAAAGCTCTTGACATTCCACCCTCAGCTCTACCCATCTTTCTTCTCAAAGGCCAATGCCCCAATCAGAGAATCAGGTTTCCAGGCAAGGAGCTCTGAGTTAGGTAGGACTGTGTTGGTTTATTTTATTTTATTTTTATTTTTTGGTAATGTCTATTTATTTAATCTTTATTGTATTTTTTCCATCACCTTTTAGTTCCCTTATGCCCCTCTCCCCCAGGAATCACCACACTGTTGTCCATGTCCATGAGTCTTTTTTCATGGTTGCTGAATCCTTCCAGCCCCTCACTTCACCCTGCCACTAACTGTCATCCTTCTTTCCATCTATAAGTCTGTCCCCATCTTCCTTGTTAGTCCAGTTTGTTCATTAGATTCCACATATGAGTGAAATCATATGGTATTTGTCTTTGTCTGACTGACTTATTTGACTTAGCATAATGTTGTCCTGGTCCACCCATACTGTTGCAAAGGGTAAAATTTTCTCCTTTTTTATGACCAAGTAGTATTCCATTATGTAAATGTCCTGTAGTTGTTTTATCCACTCATCTACTGATGGACACTTTAATTGCTTCCATATCTTAACAATAGTAAATAATGCTGCAATGAACATAGGGGTGCTTATGTTCTTTCAAATTACTGTTTTGGGTTCCTTTGGATATATTCCCAGAAGTGGGATCACTGGATCAAAGGCAGATCCATTTGTAATTCTTTGGGGTATCTCCATACTGCTTTCCACAGCAGCTACACCAATCTGCATTCTCACCAACAGTGCAAAAGTGTTCCCCTTTCTCCACATCTTCACCAGCACTTGTTGTTTGTTGATTTGTTGGTGATAGCCATTCTGACAGGTGTGAAATGGTATCTCATTGTGGTTAATTTGCATTTCTCTGATGATTAGTGACATTGAGCATCTTTTCACATGTCCATTGACCATCTGTATGTCCTCTTTGGAGAAGTGTCTATTCAGGTCCTTTGCCAATTTTTAAATTGAGTAGCTTGTTTTTTGGTATTGAGTTTTGTTAAGTTCTTTATAAACTTTGGATATTAACCTCTTATCAGATGTATCAGATACAGATCATTTTAACAGATGTTCTCCCATTCTGTGGGTTGTCTTTTTATATCATTGATTATTTCCTTTGCTGTGCAAAAACTTTTATTCTGATGTAGTCCCATGTGTATTTTTTCTTTTGCTTCCCTTGCCTGGGGAGATCTATATGATAAAAAAACTATTACAAGCAATGTCCGAGATTTCCAAATCAACTCCAGATTGCTGGCTTCTGCATTTTATAGCACACTTATTTCTTTAAAAAGTGGCCATGTTATCATCAAGAGGAAATAAGTACAGAGTTGAAAGAACAAAAGCCTATTCACACAAACGCTGGTGCAAATCAGACCAATTCTCCCCACAGCAGTTACAGTGCGGTAATTAAGCCTCTGTACCTCCTGAGATCCAGAATTCCCATGGTATTATTTACTTAACAGTACAATACTCCAGTACTCTAGTATAGGAATCTGGCTCCTCAGTGGTTCAGCCCCAAAGAAGAATCTTTATACAAGATCTAATAAGAACAGAGCACAAATTAATTTCTCAATATTAACAGGAAAGTCCAATTGTGACCAAATTAGGGTTCCAGTTGTATGCTGGTCTCCTCAGTAGATCAGCTGCACGATACAACCAGTTTTTTATTTCTGGGCACAACCTCACTTCTTCCTAGGAGGCCAGTCTACAGAGCTTTCCTAAGAACCACTCATGTATCATGCCAGGTTCTGGGATAAATAAAAACACAAGGTCATACTTGAAAATTCAAGGACTCAAGTTTTAATTTTTTTTAGTGCTAATGAGGCCATCCTATTTCATGAGAATTATGACTGAATTCTTCTTTTCTCCCAAGGATACTAATGGAGGATTCTGGAGTCCACAGGCCGACATTCAGGGACTTCCTTGCTTGAAGGCAAAGACACAATATTGGGTTTGTGTACATTTGTGTTTCTTTGTGAGGGAAATGGCACAATCTTCCTTAGTTTCTGAAAAAGGTCCATGATCCCCAAACAGAATGAGTATTAATGTTACATTCTTTGCTGTTTTTATGGTGTTTACTTGGTTATGACTCTGGCAAAATGCTACATAAAGACAAATAAAGAGACATCACATTTTCCATGAAAGCAGATTAAAAATATGTTTGTTCTAGATACTCTTTTGACTTGGACATGGCTTATGCCATTTGATTTTTTATGAGATGTTCTTTCCTACTCCAGATGGCAGTAATGCTTGGGTGCTTGGGGCAGCCCACGCTGCCTGGGTGGTTGTTCATCAAAGTAACTGGCTGGGGAGGTCAAGCACAGATTGGCAGACTTGTTTTGGTAAGGGCTTGGTACAACTTCTGAGCATTTACACTTGCCTACCAAACATATTAGAATCTATATCCTGAGCTTTCACAGAGTGAAAGGTGGCCTGGCTTATGGCTGCCACTTCAAGTTTGATTGTTTGATGGGCTTACAGTCTCAATAAAGAATTTTGACATTTCCTCTTTTTCATCCTACACCATCATGTTAACAAGTGTAACGGTGAGCTCTGACACACTTTAAATTTTCCTTCTGGCTTCAGTGCACTATTGCAAATCTGTTTTCTAACTGTGAATATTGGCTGTACATGAAAATATCAAATTTAGACTTTACATTTAAAAATATAGAAAAATATAAAATTTAATTCAAATCTCCATTATTGTGCTTTAGATTTGTTCAACAAGTAGTCTTTCTAATCACCCCACAATTATAATAAACAATATTGACTTTTAAGTGCACACCTCCTTACAGAATCCCTTTTCAAACTTTTTCTCTTTTTTTTTATCTTCACTTCAGGAAAGAAATTGGAAGCTCACAAAAAATATGTTCTCTACAATTTGCAGTGGTAACGTTGGATCGCGGGCTTTATCTCATTTTCATCTCTCCCTGGGCTTGGCAATGCGCTGTGAGAATCTCTCCCCTGAGCACTGACGATGGAAGATCAGGCTGTCTTTTCTGCCTTCAGTTACCTTGCAATAGTCCTCAGTAAAACAAGCAATAGGAAGAATGAAATGTCATGTTTTTCTATAGGGAAAGATTCAACAGGCATTTCTAATTCTTATAGACATTTTTAAAATGCTGTTGTCTTAGTAGAGAATGATAGTCCCAACATGCTTCTGCATCTCCTGACAAAACCCCTCTCCCTATGAGTGCAAAGTGGTTCCATGCATAGCAGCAAAGCAAAGCTATTCCCAGACAAAGGTCATGGACTTTCCTGAAAATGGTTCTCCTCTTCATGGCCAAGCACATGGGCTCTCAAAACTGCTTTAGTACTTGTTGAAGTCCAACATCTCCCCACAGCCCACAAGGTCCTATGCAGTCTGACCCCTGCCAACCATTCCAGACCCTCCCCTCCTCTGTTTACCTCTTATTCACCAAATTCCTGCTGCCTGGATAATTCTTTAAGTGCCTTCTGCTCTGGTTTCCTCTGCCCAGAACACTCTGCCACATCCCTCAGTTCCTGCCTCTCCCCAGATCTGGCCAACTCCTATTCCTTGTTTATTTCATCCCAAATATATCTTCTTTAGGAATGTCTTCCAGGCTCCTATCCTTCCTTCAGTATCAGGCTGGGACCTCTAACAATTCACTCCTATAGTTCTCTGTGCTCCTCTGAATGTTATTATGCTTATAATTGATAATGATTTGTGTGTATCTAAAAATTTAATGGATGTTTCCTCTATATATCAGGAATTAGTGTTTTTTATCAAGGTATTACAAGGCACCATGCCTACCACAGGGTAGATACTTGATAAATATGTGAGGAAGGGAGAGAGAAAGGAATAATTGGTATTGCAATGTAAGGAGATCTTCCAGGTGCATGCATATATCTGGGGCTGGTTTGTTATACAGAATATTTAACAAAATCTTTTGCCCACCAAAACACCTGGAAAAGAGGTACATGACAATGCTCCTGAGCAGATGCAGCAGCTCTTCAGTGCAGGGGAAAGCTGTGTAACATGGCAGTTAGAGTCCTGAGTTTTGGAGCCAGCCACTTAGGAACAAAATCCCAGCTCTGCCATGTACCAGCTGTGTGACCTTGAGGAATTTCCTTACCCTTTTTGAGTCTCCATTGACTTATCAATAAAATGGGGCAAAGAATTCTTGCTCCTTTAAAGTTGTCTCAAAGATTAAATGAAGTAATACCTGTGAAGCACTTAAGGTGTGGACTTTTCAGCTGGAGAATTTCCAGCCAAAATGTAGGCATAGGTAGATACGCCTTGCTTCCTCACATAACCAAAAGAAGGTCAACGACAAATTTAAATACAAAAAAAAACAAAAAACAAAAAACAGAATTGCCAGAAAATAGAACTCTATGGAAGTCCTACAACCAGGAGTTAAAGAAATATTCAACCAGACTGGTAGGAGGGGAAGAGATGGGCAGCCAGGGCAATGAGGTTGGGAAGCAAGGAGGCAGACCAGGCAGGTGAGGTGGTGGCTGGCAGACCAGGCAATCCCACATTCACATGCAAATAAGCAGGGAGGAACAACTGGGGAACAAGACAGACTGCACAACCCAGGGTTACAGAATGGGAAACAAAAGCCTAAAAGTCTCTGGCTGTAAAAACCTGTGAGAGTTGCAGCAGTGGGAGAAACTCCCAGCCTCACAGGAGAGTTTGTTGGAGAGACCCACAGGGTTCTAGAACATACACAAACCCACCAACCTGGGAATCAACACCAGAAGGGCCCAATCTGATTGTAGGTAGTGGGGGAAGTTAATGAAAGCCAACTAAGAACTAAGCAAGAGGCACTGTTCCCTCTCAGACCTGTCCCCCACATACATTACCACAAGGCAGCCACATGGGCTGCTCTGCCCTGGCAAATACCGAAGGCTCCCCCAACTGCATAACAGCTGCACTGAGACTAAAAAATATGTCACAAATGAAAGAACAGATCAAAATTCTAAAAAAAGAACTAGGCAACAAGGAGATAGCCAACCTATCAGATGCACAGTTCAAAATACTGGTAATCAGTATGCACACAGAAATGATTGAGTGCAGACACAAAATAAAGAAAGAAGTGAAAGCTAGGCAAAGTGAAATAAAGAAAAATATACAGGGAATCAACAGTGAAGGGAAGGAAGAGGGGACTCAAATCAATGATTTAGAGCAGAAGGAAGAAATAAACATTCAACCAGAACAGAATGAAGAAACAAGAATTTTAAAAAATGAGGAGAGACTTAGGAACCTCTGGGACAACTTTAACTGTTCCAACATTCAAATCATAGTGGTGTTAGAAGGAGAAGAGGAAGAGCAAGAAATTGAAAACTTACTTGAAAAAATAATGAAGGAAAATTTCTCCAATCTGACAAAGGAAATAGACATGCAAGTCCAGGAAGCTCAGAGAGTTCCAAAGAAATTGAACCCAAGAAGGAACACACCAAGACACATCATAATTACAGTACCCAAGTTTAAAGAGGAGAGAATCTTAAAAGCAGCAAGAGAAAGGAAAACACTTACCTACAAAGGTTTTCCCATAAGACTATCAGACGCTTTCTCAAAAGAAACCTTACAGGCAAGAAAGGGTTGGAAAGAGGTATTCAAAGTCATGAAAGGCAAGGACCTATGTCTAAGATGACTCTATCCAGCAAAGCTATCATTTAGAATGGAAAGGCAGATAAAACACTTCCCAGATAAGGTAAAGTGAAGGGAGTTCATTATCACCAAGACGTTATTATATGAAATATTAAAGAGACTTTTCTAAAAACAAAACATCAAAACTATGAATAGTAAAATGACAATGAACTCACAACTATCAACAACTGAACCTAAAACAAAAATAAAAACAAACTAAGCAAACGACTAGAACAGGAACAGAATCTCAGAAATGGAGAGCACATGGAGGGTTATCAGCAGGGAGGGAGAATGGGGGAAAATGTACAGAGAATAAGAAGCATAATTAGTAGGTACAAAATAGACAGGGGAAGGTTAAGAATAGTAAAGGAAATGGAGAAGCCAAAGAACTTATATGTATGACCCATGAACATGAACTAAAGGAGGGGGACAATGCTGGAGGGAGGAGGGGTACAAGGTGGAGGGTAATAAAGGGTAGAAAAAATGAGACAACTGTAATCATCAGCATAATCAATAAAATATACTTAAATAAATGACTGTGACTTTTTAGTACTTAAGACGATTTTAACACTGTTATTATTACCAAGACACAGAAGTTGTACCAAATTCAAGAGACTTTATCTTATATCTTACCTTTTCCTTTTTAAAGGAATATTCCATAGAGGGGCATATTCACAACCAAATAGATGCTAAGAAAATAATTCGTATTCCTGTCCAGAGGTCTTAACACCTAGACCAGCGATTTTCAAAAGGTATGTGCTAGACGAACACTGGTGTGCCACAAGAATTTTTAAAACGCGCAATACCTGATATTTAATTAGGGACATGGATCTCTTTTCCTTTAGATTGTCAGATTAAAAAATGGCAACACAACAATAGCTGACCAGTATAAATGAATCAAAATTATACCTTTTTTAAAATCAGATCAGCAAAAAATATATATTTTTGCTGTGCTGAAGAATTTCAATAATTAGTTCATACATACCATGAGACAAAAAAGGTTAAAACCACAGACCTAGACTACCATCTGAATTTTCACAGGCATTTAACAATGTGATCGAAAGTCAAGACATATATATAGAACTCACAAGGAGAATGATCTGAAAAATATTCAATTATAAGCTCTCAGAACGGAGCCCCCAAATAAAAAATTCACCCATTCCCATTTCGTTATATCCTCCTGGATACTTTTCTCCAACTAATAATAGCACATTTATCTAGGTGTCTCTCCAAAACCATGGTGATTCTCAGACCCATCAGCAAGGCTTGTGTGGAAGAAATGCCAAACTCAACCACGAATCACCAGTCTGGGCAACAGTCACACACCTGGCACTCGTGCACTGGTGTGGGCGCACTCATTGGTGGGGTAGTGGGTACCCCAGAAATTACGCCCCGGGCAGAAAGCAGGCATCTTCCACCCAAGCTCTGCCACTTACTAACTGTGGCCAGAAATGGGACTACAGACAAATTACTTAATCTCCCGAAGAATTTTCCAGATATGAAATGCAACGAACAATACCTCTCTGTCGAAATTGCTGTGAGGTGTTAAGTGAGATGATGTATATAATCTACAATGCTTATTTAAGATACTGTATAAAAAATACCTAGAAAAGAGATCTACTTTGTTTCTTTCCCTGAATACCAGGCCTTTCACAGAACAAGAAAGCATTAATGACAGAAATGAGATGAAGCTGTAGAATATAGAAAATACACAGTTACAAGGGTATTGCAACTTATATCATGTCTCTAATAAAAAATCAGTAGCAGAAATACTGATGACGATCTAGTGGGGTACTTGGTGAGGAAGAATTTTTTAAAGCAGTACTGAGAAGTAAAAGTTGCTCTCAAAGAAAGGTTAGAGGGCTTTCCCCAAATGAGAAGAAAGTGATAGAGCAAGGATTAAGCCTGAAACCAAAATCTACTGTTACACTAAATCTGCTCTTATTAAATTTACTTGCTATGAGAAAACCTTCAAAAATAAGAAAGAGGGGACAGAAATGGCAGAGGCAAAGAAGAGCTATAATGTCACTACTGAGATGGGGAAGAAGATGAGGCTTTCAGACTGCATTCCAAACTTCCCCTTGCAGTTCTGTTTTCCTCAGCTGGCTTCTCAGGCACAACCTACTTCAGACAGCCTTCCTTTGTCGTGCTCAAGGGCCAGAGGACCTGGATCCAAACTAGACTGATGTGTGACTTTGGGCAAGTCACCGAATCTCCTGTGGCTCGGTGTATTCATCTAGAAAATGCAAGCAGTAATAAACCTACTTCAGAAAGTGTTGTAATAAATTAGTGAGTTAAGACATAGAAAACAGAATAGTGCCAATACAATAAATGTGCTGTGTGTTTGGCTACAGTTAATAGTAGTTTTAACATGTCATTTTAAAATGGCCCCACCTGCTGGTTAGCTTTATTTAGGTCCAGGGTGAAATGATACAATTGAGCAAAGAGAAAGAACCCAGCACAGAGTGGGCTGGGGAGGACCACATTAAGCATGTCCTACCACATGTAATACAAGGTCAGAGGTGGCATGTGTATTGTGATTTAACAAAATTTCATTCAAAGACAAGGTAATAAAGGCCAAGCCCTACCACAATAAGTAACATTATGAAGAAGTTCATGGATACTTATGCAAACTAGTTCACATAACCAATTTCTGACACCAAATGCAAACAAAATTTGTGTAGCACTTGAAACTCATTGGAGTGATACTCCTAGAAAAAAAAATTTAATGTGAAATGGGCACTTGTGAATAAACCACTCAGGATACAATTTAGATACAATTAAGAGGATGAATAAAGAAATGAAATGGTATACAGAATTATTTTCAAAAAATAAAAAAGCCACTGAGACTCATTAACAGGAACAGCACATTCTAACAGAAAAAGCAGCCAACACCAAAGCTCCACCACCCAGATCCATTTGCCCCTAAAGCATATGCCAAGAGAGTGGTTTCCCTACTCTCTTTCTGAGCTTCCTGTGATTATGAGAATACATCTTTATTATCCTAAAGGTATCACTTTCTCTCTAATAAAAAGCTGAACAATATCAATAAAGAAGCTTACCGAAAGGCCTCCTTATTCTTTTATTTGTAAGGATCATTTCGTGGTGGTAAAGCCAGGCCAGCCTTGAAAATACTAATGATAGATATTAGTTATTCTGACAACTAGATTTCAAAAGATAAAGGGAATAATTCAATGACCTCTCTTCAATGCCAGCTATAAAATGGAAACTTAAAGAAGAAGGATTATTCTACTGAAGAAAAGGCTCTCCTTATACATCAGTTTAAATTCAAAGCCAGATTATTCATCCCCTTTTGTAGAACGTACCCCACCGTAAACCACAAAGCCTGTCTAGTTGTTTTTTTCCCTTTGGCAGAGCTGGTTGTGGTACAGTGACCCAAACTAGATAACCACCTGCAAATATTATGCTATCACTGACATTTAGAACTATCAGATTACATTTAGAAGTGGAAAAATATTGCAGATATTCTGGTTATCTTTGACTCTATGTAGTACGTGAAAAAATAGGTATGTGTGTGAACCATTCCTGGTGAAGGCCTACTGTGTGTGTGTGTGTGTGTGTGTGTGTGTGTGTGTGTGTGTGTGTGTGTCTGTGAGAGAGTGAGAGAGAGAGAGAACAGCATATGCCAAAGTAACACAAAATGTCAAACCATCAGAGAAGCCAATTATTTCAACTTCAATGTCAAAAAAATATACATATAAAAGCCTCTAGTAAAAAAATGCCCTGCTTTCTTTTTTTGTTTTTTATTTTCCCTGCCCCTGTTCTCAGAAAGAAAGAGCAGTGATACAGCTGAAAGTCAGGTAGCTACGGCAGAGAGTGAAGAGCCGCCCAAATAACACACCACCTGGATAGTCCTGCGACAGAGTTAGATACACTGACTACGGTGGATCACCCCAGATGCAGCAAATCCCTTCACGGGCATTCCATACAGCCCTACCTCATTCTGGCATACAGGCAGGAAGAAAAAAGTTGAAGACAGACAAAGTGAAAACGCCAGGTGGAGAGGAACAGCTGTAAGAACACTTTACAAAGTTCTCTCTTCCTTGATAAGAGGCCGTGGGATTGGGGCCTGGGAAACTGCAAAATGGAGGTCTCCTTCCCATCTGCCTGTTCCCCTCAGTCTCGCTCAGCTGACTCCCACAGGGCAGGCTAAAAAGTCACAAAAGCACCAGCCTGAGGCGAGAGTAAATGGACGCTGCCTGAGGAGCCAGAGGGAGTAGAGAGGAGTTGAGGGCTGATGACCAAAATGGCTAAGTAAATGGTTTTTTGTACTTGGAACTGTTTGGTTGAATCAGCATATGTACAAGGAAAGCCAGAGAGAACCAGGCGAGGTCACAATCTCAGCTGGACCTGATCCCTGTCCCTCACCTCCTGCTTCCTTGTAAAAACAGAGAAAGGAGACAGGGAAGGTACAGCCGCGTCTGCTCTGGGCCGGGGGTCAGCGGCGCGTGCTGATGCAGGGTGTTCTGACCTCTAAGAATACAAGGTTTGGCAACAGCTCAGGAGCAACACAGAACTTGTCTGCAAAACCTATTTCAATCTCAAAAGATATTTTAGAAAACACTCAGACTTCTAATCTGGTGTGCTGAAAATACTATTCAAAGGCAACTGCAAATGCTGGCCTTTTCTTTGATCAGAAGCTATTTTACATTTCAATAAAAGTACAGGACTCAACTATGGCTTAAAGGCACAGGTAGAATATGCCTATTTGTGTGTCCTATTTTGAGAATATCTATTTGCAATCTTCAAAACTTGATCATTTGCCATGCACAAACCAACCTTCCATCTGAGAGAGAATGCATACTTAACACATTTGAAGTACAATGCCTGAAGAATAGGAATTTCCAACAGTGTCCATGGATTCTAAATCCTTTTATTATAACTATTTCTTCAAATATGTAGCCACTATGATATCAGCAACCGTAAGTGTCTGTTATAGGGAAATGTAGGAGGTTTTCCTGCTTTACCTGATTTTTTTTTTACCTGACAAACATGTTTTGCTTTTCTTTGGCACTGTAGTAACACTCGCTACTTTCAGGACCTAATGCTGCACAGAAAAAGAACTATTTTATTTAGGAAGAATACAAAATAACTATAATAAACACACGCTTATTAAAGTAAATAAAGGACAACCCGCCACTCAGGAGCCTGGTGCCCTCCACCATTCTGCATTGCGTGCAAATTCAAAACTCAACCCTCCCTCTCCTTCTCCAAGAAAAGGGCCTTGCAATAAAAGCACTTCTGAACAGAACCAAAACAGATCAAAGGCAAAAGGAAAACAAAAAGCATGCTTTGACTGATTCCTTCCACTTTTCTTTCCAGGTTCAGTCATAGGCTGGTCTTTCCAATCTTTCCATCTTCCCAGCCCCCAGGCCAGGTCAATGCCCAGCTCTCAGGGACTGTTGTGGGCTCAGCATGGCCTCCTGCCTGTGCTGCCAACTTGACCCTCCTGAGGCTCACTTGACCCTGTCTCCCCTGCTTAAACGCCACCAGGGGTTCTTACTGCTGCCCTGGAGATAGCCAACATAAAATGCTCGGTCTGGCATTCTTTCATTGGCACCTTTATTTCCCACTCTCCCCATGTCCACACCCTAGGCCTCATCCCAATGCCAACTCGCCACTTCTTGAATACACAGGGCACTTATTTGTCTCTGTGCCTGAGATTCTTTCCGCCTTCCCCCTGCATCTAAATCCTGACCACACTTCGAAACAACGCAGAGGCCATCAGGTGGAAACACCCTCAAATTGCTGCCACCAAACCAGTGGCTTACCTGCATCCACCTTCCAGCTGAGGCTACCACTTCCCCTGGTCCCTAGGATCACCACCCTTTTACACATCCTTACCCACCCCCATACACATCCTTCGGGATCTCATTCCATTGAGTACCCCCTTGCCCCCTTCAACTACTTCTCTACACACTCTATTCATCAATGCACTCAGGTGCTGTTCATTTAAAAAAAAAAAAAACTTAACTAAACTAAACTAAAAATCTTCCCCTGATCCCATCTCAACATTGTTCTTCTCACTCTCCTACTACCACTTTTTTATCCTCTGGAGAGAGCCAGACAGCTTGGCCCTCTCTCCATCCCCACCTCCTCTTCCCACACACCTCTCAACCCACTGCACTCCGGATTCCCTCCCACATTTTGTAACGGCATCACATCGAAAACAACATATTCTTGGCAGTGGGAGGGGAGAAGAGAAATCAGACATGAGCTCTCTGAGTCAGAAGGTCGAACTGAGAGCTAGATTCAGTCTAGACATACATTGTATTTAGCCTGTGTGGTGTTTTTAAAAATACAAATTATTTGTCAAAAATTCAAGATTCTGGAGACTTCACACAAAATTCCAGATTTCTGGCTTCTACCAAAGAATGCGGAGACTCTAGCAACACTGCTTCTTCACTGTGTGACGATGACCAGCTGGAGCTGAGAAGGGCCAAGGGCTGCCTCCTTCACCATGGGCCCCACCCAACCCTCGTTGCTCATTTTCTTTACCGTGATGGCTGAGCAATGGAGTTTGAATGCTGGCTTTAAGTCAGTGCTGTTCAATAAAAATAAAAATGTGAGCAACATACACAATTTTAAATTGTCTAGTAGCCACATTTTTTTAAAAAAGGAAAAGGAATAGATGAAATTAACTTTCATAATATTTTATTTGCCGTATTTTTCAGACCATAAGATGCAGGGTTTTTACCACATTTTTTGCTTCAAATTTTTTCCCCTATTTTCCTCCTCTAAAACCTAGGTGCATCTGGGGTCTGCACCATAAGACGCACCTAGGTTTTATAGGAGGAAAATAGGGGAAAAATTGAAGCAAAAAAAATGTGGTTAAAAGGTGCGTCTTATAGTCCGAGAAATAGTGTATCCAAAGTAGTATTTCAACATGCAAGTATTATATAAAAATAGTAATTAATTGGATATTTTACTTTCTTTTCTTTATGCTAAGGCTTCAAAACCCAATGTGTTTTTCACTCTCTCATGGCACAATTTCCACTGTCAATAGCTTTACATGGCCAGTGGCCGCCCTGAGGGACAGCACAGCTCCAGATGCAAAAAAATAGTCTTGCAAGTGGAGAAAGAGGCATTAGGGAGAAAGAAGAAAGCAGGCGGTGCCAAGGAAAAGGGTGATGATCTTAATGAGCAGGTATAGTGAGAGCTTTAAAAATAGGAGAGAAAGGAGTGTGGACACAGAGAAAGTGAATGGTGCTCAGTGAAAAGATAAGCTTTAGTCCAGTGCTGCAGTGGAAGAAATGCCCCTGATAGGCATGCAGTAGGCCAGCAAAGTAGATTTTCTGGAGAGAGGCTTTGGTGTTTTATAAACGGTCTCTGTGTGAGACAGGAAATCTGCCTCACCATGAAAAGAGACTGGCCAAGTCTCTAAACCCCAGTTCACACCCTTGGCACTCAACAGGTAGCAGAATGGACCGGGCTAGTGAGGGCAGGATTCTGGATCATTACTGAGATTTTAATCTATTGCAAGGAAACAGGTTTGAAGAAAAGTGGCCATGGAGCTGGCAGGAAAGTACAAAATCTTGAGCTAAGATTCCAGAGCAGAGTTTAAGACTCAGAGATCATAAGTCAGTGAGGATATGTCAGCAGGTTGTCTGGATGTGAGGGCACAACATCAGAGGTCAGACAAGGACACTTGGGTGCAAAAGTGGATACCGGCAGTCAGAGACCAGCTCCAAGAAATGCATCCCTGAGCCAGAGACCTTGGAAGCAGAAACCACTTCTCCATCCTCCATGTGAGCACAGTATGGCAGCTTTTAGTTGGTGTCAGGTCCTCCCTCCATGCCTGCAGACATGACCCAGAATTAAAGGACAAGCTGAGAAAAGGCAAGCTACCAGCTGGCAGAAGAGGGGGATATCAAGCACATCTGCCAGGCTTAAAAAGACTCAGAAAAAGAAGGTATCGACATCATTACGCAGCTGCAAAGTGATTTTGAAACTTTTCCAGAGACTTTATCTCTGAACTGCTCTGGCCCATCCATTCATACCATCATTCATTCAACAAACATTTATTGAACGGTCTTCCCTGAACTGTTTACAATGCTGATTAAATAGGTCAATTGTACCAAGGCTTGCCAGATTCTACTCTGGCAGTGCTGGTGTAGCTAGCTCAGGCTTAAGCAAAATAGGGTGTGACTACTAATACTGAAGGGGCCTCTCTGCATAAAACCAGTGGAATGAGGGGGAAGTATCGATCCTAAAATGTCCAGAGGTCCACTTATCTATTAAATATTGTAATTTTCTGTATTGGCTAGGACCCGAGAGAGTGGGAAATATGGCTGGTATAAAATATCACAAAAGAGGCTTTACAGGAAAATCGTTCTCTTAAGAAGGCAGTATGGAGGACTTTCAAATCTCATTATGAAAAGTACAGTTTTTCACATGGCTTACATTCAGATGAATGCTAAATACATTTGGAGACATTAGGAAAATCATGGCCTGACATTCTACTGATAAAAAGAAATTCTAATAAAAAGGTGGTTACAGTGGAGGGGAAAATCTGTTCACATAAAGCCTTGAGTTGCTGAAGGACAGTTATCACTTTCTCCACCTGATTTATAAAAAGCCATGGGAAGAAAAGGTTGATAGTGACAAGGAAATCCAAACGGCACATAGAGTAAATCATGCAGGAAAGAAAATAGGTAGTAGTTTTAACGGTGCTGACAAATCAAAATTCACAAATACAGTAAAGATTCTTTAAAAAGTGAAAAAATGACTGGAGGAAGGGTGCCTCACATCTTTCAATAATTACAGAAAAATAAACATGTCCAATATAGGTATGCTTTATACTGTAATTTTAGAAAAACAAGCAAGCTTCTCTAAAGCAAGTTCCAGGACAATACCTATAGAAAATACCTATTTCATTCACATTAAATAAACCCTCCAAAAGTCTGTAGGATTCAAACGATGATCCTTGTTTATTAAGAAAGGATTTTATTTAGGTCGCTAGGCTTATTGAGGCAGGGAAATATGTAATTTTTAGTATGTTTTCCAGAAAAAAAGAACAAAGACTTTCAGGTTTCAAAAAATTGATGTCTGCTTATCCAAAATAGGTGTCTGCTATGACGCTGTAAACAGCTATGAATCAACAACAACAACGAAAATGCACGACCCTAAACTCTGAATCTGAAGGTTTTGTCAGAGCTTACCATGCTATCCAGGAATACCACACACTCCTCGTCAGCCAGAGTTGGCAGACATTGTGATAATTACCGTGGGGGAAGAAATTACACTATATGTTTCCTGAAGTAGCAAATACATATTATTCACCTTTAATTTTGTGAAATCACCTCTTATTTCCAAACAATGGGGAAAAGAAAACAAGGGGAAATGTTTGTTCTACTTTCTTTATAAATCTATTAATCCTGTTTTATCTCTCAGAGTATTTATTCACTTTTCTGTGATAATGTGCACATACTTGCCAAAGTATTATGACTTTTTTTTTTTTTTTACTATGTGAAGTTGTGAGTCACCGATACTGCCTTGGCTAATTTGGAGCTACTTTTGCCACCACAGCAAGTAAAATAATTTATACCTTAAATTAAATGAAAAAGATCATCAAAGCGCCCTATCGATTTTTTTACACCACCATCATTTGTGATGCTGGCAGTAGAAAAATTTTAATATACCGTTCGATAATAATAACAACAGTCACTGCTAATGCTTACTGAGCTTCATTTCAAGTCAGTCTCACACAATATCTGCGTTACAACACTTCCATTTATACAAAATTTACAGCTCTACTCAGATCTGCCGAGTACACAGGATAGAAACCAAAGGTTACAGGGAATGATTCCACTCCAAAGTAAACCCTCACTCCCGGAATAGCCTGAAGATGCCAGTATTTTTCAAGAACACTATCACACATCAAACTTACTTCTCACCCTGCTCTCCAATGTCCTACCCCACCCCCAGAACACATGCACTTTGAAAAAGCTACTAATGTCACTTTTAGGCATTTTTGTGATTAGAGTTTTTAATGGTTTCAGTCATTTCCCTTAGGTATACTTTTTAAATCTGTGCCTCCCCAAGATGAAGTTATGTTCCTTGAAGTAATATTAAAGACACTTGAAAACTAGACAGCAAAAAATAACTCAAATCGCCTTTTTAAATAGGTTTTGAAAATACTTTCTTTAAAGGGTGAGACAATTAACAAAGCAAGATGCATTTCACATGTAGACTTAATTTTAGAAAATATACGTCCACTTTTTGTCAGAACATACAGATGTGTTTCAGGAATTTCATCCCAGTGAATGAATATTCCTGTTACTATGTTTTGAAACATTTCTATCATACCTTAAATAATTTACCCACTTTTTAAAAATATTTTTATTTTTTATTTTAGAGAGAGGGGAAGGGAGGGAGAAAGAGAAGGTAAGAAACATCGATGTGAGAGAGAAATGCTGATTGGTTGCCTTTGGTGTGTGCCCAGCACAGCGAACATGCAACACAGGCATGTGCCCCAACCAGAAATTCCACCCGTGACCTTTCGGTTTGCGGGATGATGCCCACTGAACTGAACCACACTGGCCAGGGCAATTTACCTACTTTAAAAAAACATTCTTGCTTCTCTATGAAGATAATTTTAGCAAAATGAATCTAAAAGAAAAACAGTAAAAGTTTAACATTCATGAACACTACAAGCTTTTTTGTTAAGACACTGAAGAAATCAATATGTTCATCCTTCACTCTTCATCCTAAAATACTGACTTTCTGATTCTAGCATAATATAATTTTAGTAACTCATCAAGACAGAACACATAAAATTGGCATATTTTTGATACGCACACAAATTGAGGCAGCATCTTTCCCAACTGTGCAGCAGAAAATGAAATGCATCTGGTGTGACAATATGGCCCAGCACGTGAACAAGAATCAGTGGGATGTCTTTCTTGTTTTTTTCAAAGCCAATTAGTTTAAATAATGCACATTATTTAATGTGCAAGACATTCTCAAGCGTGTTATTGTGTTTCCAAGGTGTATTTGGCTAAAGAAAACATAATCAAGAGAGGGCTGGCCGGGGCAGGGGAGATAGTTTATTCAGTTTTAATCACTGTTCATCATGACTTCCAAATCTCTTTCCCCAGCAACCCAATTTGATTTTTGGCTGTTGCTTAACATCTCTACCCAGTGTCAGAGTATGTGCACATATGTTGTTGGGGCCTCATGATGGGCTGGGGGATGGAGAGGTGGGGAGTGTTTGGGAGAACGTGGCTGGTGCCAGGATCCCACAGAGAACATGAGAAAAATTGAGCAATTTGATTTGTGTTTTTTTTTTTGCAATGAATTTTCTTTCTTCCTTGAAACAAAGTTCTTTTTATCTAGGCAATCTGGAGATGAGTTTAATGTTTTTATTGTATTTTCTTTCACGTGTTCCCATCTGTCCCTGTGAACTGTGAATAAAACTGAAATCTACATGTGCTACACACTCTATCCCCATGCCCAAGTATTTTTGCAGATGAGGTGCTGGGAGAGCCAGGAAAGATCTCTGAGATATGTAGGCCACTTGGAAGGGCACTGCATAGGTAAGTTTATTCCTGGACACCTTAGCAAGCTCTCCAACTCCATTTCTTCCTCTTCCCCACTCGGAGAGGTGCGCAGGCTCGTTTGAGTAGGGCAGAGCAGTCTTTAGAGAGCACTGAGGAATCCTCTCTTCTGCATTGATGAGAAAGAGCTACAGAAACTTGGATTTCTGGCTCATAACAGAGAAAACTGTCTGTTTCTCAGGGAACAAGGCTCCATTAGCAGGGGATGTTAGGAAGCAACAATGGTGCCTCACCCTGGGACTGTGTCCAGCACGGGACAAGCCCCTCAGGCTTTACTGTTCAGCCTACACTCCACCCATCTTTCACTTATTCTTGGAAAGATATTTTAGCTTTTTTATTCCTCCTATATCTTACTGAAATGCTACTTCTTTATAATGAAAAGCTTCTTTAAAACTATAGATGGAATGATTAATTATGTCATTTGTAAATGTGATACAATAGATATGCAGCAATCAATCAGAGAGAACAAAAACCAAATTAATATAGCTAATCCATCATAGAACTGATTCTAGGGATGGAAAAGAAAGTAAGGAAGTCCAGAATGTATGTAAACTTGCAAGTATTAGTCAATAAGACCGACGGAAGTCATCTGAGAAACATAGTAAGTTCTAAAAGTTGTCATGGAAAAAGACATTGGAGAATGACTTAACAATAAAACCCCTGGCATTTATTAACCATGTGACCCTGGAAAGGTTATTTTAATTTCCTTGAGCATTGGTCTCATAATCCATAACAATGGTAACAAGAACTTCTGTCATGTAGGATTGCTCTGAGGATTAAAACATGCAAGTCTACAGAGTACCCAGCCTACGGTGAAGGCACACAAAATAATGTTAGTTTAGTGTCTTGTCCAAAATTGATTTAGGTCTTTTGAATACAAAATTCATATTTACACAGCAATATTTTTAAAATAAAAACTGATGGTGTCTGAAAGCTTTTTAGCAAAAATAAACATAAAGATCAATTCAGAATTCTCTGCTTCTGCTTTGAAAATGTTTTGCTTCAGTGAACTGCAAAGTATTTTAGTAAGTTAACATTTGCAATAATATATCTACCATCCAGAACAATTCAATTATAATTTATTTTATTATTCTTGATTGCAAAAGTCCATAAAAACAAATGTAAATAGTATCCCACTCTAAAATTCTTATAACTAAGATTATGTATGTACTCAAAAATAAATATACTTTAAATACATAGTATTCATCTATACTGCATTTAAAACATTCTTTTAAAATGACTTTTGACTTTATTTTTGGAACCAGAAACAGTCTATTAAAGTCTCTTGCAAGGTGAAGGGAAAGGCAGATTTATTTAGCCTTTCTGTCAATAATATCTCTACCGACTCTTCTGAGAATTACTAAAACAGAACATCAGGTGGTTCCTCAAACATCAGTAACATCAGGTTGCTGCAATCAAATGTGTTTATTAAACAATAAAACACTCATATTCCGCTTTATTTTCTGAAACTATACTGATAAGGATAAAAATTTTCAACTGAAAGCACATCTATTCTCATATCTTATCCTTCAAAACATGGCCTATGTTTATTGCAGCTCTCATCTAAATAAAGTTTGAATGTATATGTCATTAATCTAAAAATAATTCAGAGTCAAAATAATGAGTTTAAAATAAACTAAGATATAGTGAAAGGAAAGAGTTCTGTAGGTCCCTGGCAGAATGGAACTTTCAAAATATTTGCTAACACTAACTCGAGTTGAAAAACATTTACAAGAGGAGAGCTTCCCCTCTACAAAATCGAGGGAGTAAAAGCAGCCGCTCAGTGGAACGCCTTACGTGTACATTTTTACCTCATTCTTGTCTCACCAAACTTGCGCGATTAGAGGCAACATCATGTAAAAAGCAGCATACTTGAAACGCAAACGCTTCGGATGGCTATTAAATCCTAGAAAAGGCCATAGGAACACCTTTGACTAACTCAGATGAGACGTTCGGGCTGCCCGCTCGTTGGGCGGCGATCCCCTTGCTGCAGGAAGTTTTAAGAAGGGCGTGTCGGTAAATCCTCAGACTTCTGCTTTAAGGCTTTTCCCCAAGCGATTACCTCACGTTTACCACTAAGTAAGTCACTTCTCCACATTTCTATTCCTTCTTGCAAACCATATGTTTCCAATGCTAGCCTCTCCACACCACCCTCTTACGGGGTTGTAATCTTTTTACGTTGTTGGGTTTGTTTTTCTTTGGACAAGGTTGAGACGTAGTGGAGAGTCCTAGGTCACCTCCAAAACTACCCTAAATTATATCTAACTTCATTCCTCTCCTATGTGGCTACCATGAATACTTCCGTTTCGCTGGCAACTCATGAAGCTATTTATGTCAAAAGTCAAGTCAGGGTACAAGTCTTATCTTTACTAAGCAGAAGCTGGATGTTTTTTCTTTCCACTGTTTGATTTACTTGGTAGCACCCGCACTCCGTCCCCGCCCGCGCCCGCGCCCCCTACCCACCCACCACTTCTAGTTTGCCCAGCGCTGGAGCTGGGGCCCCAGGCACCAGCAACTCACCTGGCTGCTGCCGCGCTCCCCGCCGTTCTCCGGCATTCGCTGCGCGGGGCTCTGCGCTGGTTCTGCGGGAGGCGGAGGCGGCTCCAGAAGCTGCTCCAGATTGGTGGTGCCCGGCAGGGAGGAACTCTTCTGATGGCACAAGAGTACCCCGGTGCCCCGACGCCGTGCACCCTCATCTCGAGCACGATCGCCCCTCGGGGGTGGCTGGGGAGATGAGGACAGGGAAGATGAAGCCGAGGACGAAGAGGGAGCTGAGTCTGGGGAGCGCCCGCCAGGAGGCGTCCCTCCGCCGGCTCCAGCAGCTACAGTGAGCCCCTTTCCCGCGGGGAGCAAATGCTCACGGATCCGGCGGCGCAGCGTGGAACCCTGCTCGGCTTTGCCGGGACCGCCCGGCTCCAGAGCCTCTGTCGAGGAGCAGCACAGGTTGGGCTGGGAGGAGGAGAAGACGCGGTCCAACACTTGTTTCCGTTTCTTGAAGCCAATCCACCTACTGCCCGTGCCCCCGACGCCGGCCAGTGCTTCCCGCCTGCCACCTGGGGGAGGTGGGGAGGGCGACGGGGTGGCCGCAGGGCGTCGCTCCTGGCCCCCTGCACGCCCGCTGCTGCCACTGCCCTTACTCTTGACCACCCCCAGCTGCAGGTTCTTCCAGAGCCGGGCCTGGAAAGAGGAGGACGCTGCCGGCTCCGGCGAGCCCGCCGCGGCTGCCCGGGGCTCCATCCTCCACCCCCTGCTCCTCCTCTTCTCTCCTCCTCCTCCTCCTCCCCCACCGCCCTCCCTGGCTGCGCCCCCTCCCGGAGCCCCGCGGTGGCGGCCGCGGCGGCGGCGGGGGGCGCAGCAGCAGAAGCAGGGAGTGCCCGGCGGCTTCAGGCCAGCCCTGGGGACAGACGCTCCTGCCGCGGTTCTCCGGCGGCGGGACTCCGGCGCCGCCTCTTCTTCCCGCACCTGCCGGGGTGGGCTGGGGCTGAATCCCTGCAGCCGAGCCTGCAAAGTTTCTAGCTTCGACCTCCACGGCTCCAGTCCACTGGAGTTCCCCAGGCCGCGCCCTGCCTCCCTCTCCTTGCTGGTTGCGGGCTCAGAAGCTACGCTCACCCGGGCGTACGCGTCCAGCTGCACCAGGGACCGCACACCGCGCCCTACGGGCAGCACCTGTCAGCGGCTGGGGAGGCTGCCTCTAAACTGGACGCACTCGAGACTCACACAACTGGGAAGGTCGAGCTGAAGACACCCCGGACCAGCAGCCCCGCAGAAGCTCCCCTGGACCATCCTCCAGCTCCTAGGTGGGAGGACAGGCGGACCAGAGCCGGGTGGAGCTGGCTAGGGATCGGAGCCAGCTTGCTTCCTAGAATCCGGCCACAGTTCCCCAAGCAGCTCGCTCCGGGCCGCCACTAGACACGCCCGCCAGCGATCATCTGGGTCTGATGAAGTGAGCTACAGTGGAGATCACGCGCCTTCGGTGGTGGGTCCTGTGGGACGCCGAACGACCTCATGGAGAAAGGAACCTGATTCAGTTCTGGGATTGAACACCGCTGCCCCCGCCCCGTTGCGCGCCCTGGGTCCAAAACGAGAGTTCTGTATTGACTCCATCTCAATCCACCCCTCCCCCGTCTTTATTTATATATGCACTGGTAGTTTCTCTTACAATCTGGGTCTAGAGATTTCCGAAGTCTGACTACAAGGCCAACCCTAAAGTTGCGGGAGTTTACAGTGGACGACGATGTGGAGGATGCGCACTGCTCTGACCCCATTCCAAAGGCAGAGAATCTTGCTTTTCACTCAGTTGCCTTTTCCTGTGGTTACTTCATTTGCTTCATTGCCAAGGCAAATGGAAAGCACCTTTTGGTTCCTTCAGACGTTGCTTCTCCCCAGATCTACTCATCCCAGGGTCTTCTAATTCTAAGAGAGCCTCTTTCCTCTTCCACTACCCTCTGCACCCCTAAAGGTGGAAAACATAGAAGAGGTCTCTGAGCTTTTTCGCACCACGCTGATTCCATGTCATTTAGCTAGCAGTATGCCACCGACATGTTACCAAACTCTCTAAGCCTTTAATTTTTCTAGTTTTCTTACCTTTAAATAACAAATACTTAAATATTTATTGAGAGTGCCTACTATGCAGGCACCACCAATAGCCTATGGGGTGCAGCTGTTGAACAAGGGAAGGAGGGCCCTACCCTCATGGAGCTCCTATTCCAGGGGGAGAGTCAGAACAGACACAACAGTGAAAAGTCCCGTGGAGACAATACAACAGGCTACCACAGCAGTGTCTATGGAGGCTGGGTTGCCAGATAAACTGCAGGTCACCCAATTAAATTTGAATTTCAAATAAGTAATGAATAATTTGTTAGTGTATGTATGTCCCAAATATTGCATGAGACATACTAAAGTGTTATTTGTTGTCTGTCGAAAATTCAAATGTAACTTAGTGGCTTGTATTTTTATTTGCTAAACTAGTAACCCAAAAGGAAGAGTTTGGGAGGTTTTGATTTTTTGGTTTGTTTAATTTTTACATTGTGTATGCAGGGAGTGTCTCCCTGAGGACTCAGCTCAGTGCCTGAGGCTTTTTTGACCACAAAAAATTACCTGAGTATAGAGCTACTCTAATAGCTCAAAAGGAAACTGCAATACCCAAAAGTGTTCTTCTCTATAACATATTTTGGAAAATAACATAACTAGGAAAAATATTTGTTACTAATTTTTCTAGGGCATGGTAAACAAAATATGGAGAAGATAAGTAAAGAAATGTAGGATTACTGTAGAGAATTTAGAAGAAATGACCACTGTTTCTCCCAGAACTCTTCATAAATATTTAAGTTTGTAATATTTTTATATATGACATGGGCCCTTGGATCCATAGAGATAACTCTACACAATTCCACCTTATACTCATATAGTCTCATAATGATGTATTTGGTTGACTTTTGTACCTTAATATTTTCATTTTTCTCTTTACCTAATTTTGTCTTGAATGTACTATCAGATGCTATCTCTGATATTTCAGGTTCTGAAATCTATGATCCCAAACCACAATTATCTATTCATGTGAGTTCATTTATACAACTTGGAAGAACATATACAACTTTTTCTGAACATCTGAAGTGGATTATAAAATGTGAGGCTGCCCTACAAATTGTACATTATATAAAGTTGTATTGGATATTGTCTCTGTCATCAAATGTCTTGGTACATTTAAGAGAAGATACTTATTTTTTTTAGATTTTATTTATTTACTTTTGGAGAGAGGGAAAGGGAGGGAGAGAGTGGGAGAGAAACATCAATGTGTGTGGGGGCCTGGCCAGGAGCCCAGCCACATGGCCTGACCCGGAATCAAACTGGCGACCTTTTGGTTTGCGGGACCATGCCCAACCCACTGAACCACACCAGTCAGGGCAAGAGAAGATATTTATTAAAAGCTCTACAACACAAGGGGAAAGTGAATGGTACAAACTGATCACTGAGGGAATACAGAGGAGTGAAGAATCACTTCTGGCTCGACTGATAAAAGCTTTCTTGTTGGAGGCATCACCGGAGCTAAGACCTATTGCAGGTGACGGGGTACACTGAGAAGATAGACGGCCACCTGCAAAGGAAAGCAAAATTCACCGCACATAGCGAAACTCCAATAAGTGTTACCTATTCTTTTCATTACAATTTACTATCCATCTTAAATATTGTCAGGACAACCCTGGCCAGATGGCTCCATTGGTTGCAGACTCATCCATGAACCAAAAGGCTGCGGGTTTGATTCCCAATCAGGGCACATACCTCAGTTGTGGGTTTGATCCATGGCCAGGGCACATGTGGGAGGCAGCCAATAGATGTTTCTTTCTCACATCAATATTTCTTTTTCTCTGTCTCTCTGTCTCTCTGTCTCTCTCTCTCTCCCATATCATTTTTTTAAAATGCCTGCTATGGACTGAGTGTCTGTGTCTCTCTCTCCCAAACAAGTAAGAAAAAAAAAAAACCCCACACACAGAACACCTAATGACTGAATTAAGATGAAATTAATATATATATTATACTTTGAAATATAGGGGGTTGGAAAGGTGATGGGTAATGTAATATACAAGCAGAAACCCAAAGGAAGTGAGGGAGGGAACAAAGTAGCAAATCTGAAGAAAACTTTTCTCAAGAAGAGAGAACATTAAATACAGATAGGCTGAGGCAGGAACGTGCTCAGCTTCAGGAATGGCAAAGAAGACAGAGCATCTGGAAAGGAGAAAGAGGGGATGGGAGGAGAAGATACGGCAGACATAGCTAAGGGACAGACCACTTAGAGCTCTGCAGGCAACGGTGAGGATTTCAGACTTGGGTGGGATGAGAAGCCACTGGAGGGCTTTGAGTAGAGTTTCTTCATAGTTCAACTTGCATTTTTAGGGATTCACTCTGGCCTCTATGTTGACAATAAAGTGGAGGGAAGGAATAGGTGGGAACATAGTTTAGATAGGAGCTATCACTACAAGTGAGGAATAATGATGCCTTTGAGGAAGGTGGTAGGTGGAGGTGGTAAAAGTGGTTAAATTCTAGATATAGTGTTTTGAAGACAGAAATGACAGGATGTGCCATGGTTAAGACATACAGTACTCAAGCATGATGCTAAATGGTTTGCATCATTAAACATATGTTATTCTCACAGAGACCTCATTTTATAGATCTTGCAAATCACTTCTTGAGTGATTAGCAGATCCCAGGTCTACAGGATTCCAAAGTCACACAATTTCTTAATTTTAAAATTCATAAGTAAATAGAATAGAATAATCAAAAGAGCCCTCCAAAGACACACTGACCCATGTCCTTGCCTTGGGTAAGCAACAAGATAGTCTTAGACAGAATCACAACTTCCCCTTGATGAGATCAAGGCTATGCATGCAAGCACAAAAACAGCATCACTGGGACTATGTGGTTAAAGTGCCAACTAACTGGCACTTCAGGCGCCCTCTTGTAAGGGAGAGAGCTCCCAGTATTAGGTCAGGTATCTTCAGGCCCTCATTTCCTCTCAGTCTCTCAAATGGGGATAGTAATATCAATTGGCCTGACCCACCTCACAAGGACCCAATTAAAAGTCAAAGATAGGCAGCATTCCTGATGATGAGTTAAGCTTGTCCTCAAGTGAGATGTTATCATCACTTTGTTATCAAAAACAAGAAAGTACTACCAGACTGACGTGCACCACAGCACACGGAAAAACCCCGCCTGTGTGGAGGGGCTTTTGAACCTTTCAGAACCAGGAACCCAGACCTCACTTCCACGTGTTGAGATACCTCCAACGTACCATCAACTCAACAGAATGAATTCCTCTCCAGGTACAAACTAGTTTTTGCCTTTTTCTTTCTTGAAAGTTTCCTCGTCAGTTCTCAAATGCTATTTAATGTCTAAGTAACTTCAAATGAGTTATTTCTATTTATTTATTTAACCTAAGCCATTTTCTATTTTCTTCTTAACCAGACTGGAAAACAATTCTGGAATTCTAGACCGAGAAATACACTGGAATTTCTAAGTCAAAAGGGGATAGGAGTGTCCATGTGGCTTAAATTGGAGCAAAGTGGGACTTGAAGCTGTAGTTACACTAAAATTAAAAAAAAAAATCAGTTGTCCATATAAAACAAGAGAAGAAGCAATTCATGGGAAATTTGGAGGGAGCAGAAGCTTCCCCATGCCCATCCCTCATGTCCATTCTGAGCTGCACAAAGGCAGAAGACATGGGAGGTGGCCTGGAGTTGCCCCTAAGGCAGCCCTCAGAGCCTCGCCTCAGTTTTTCATTAGTAACATGAAGAAATAGAACTAGTTTCCCTCTAAGGTCCCTTTGTGCTTTAAAATTATGCAAGCTTCTGAAACAGTTCTCCAAGGTAGGATATAATTCATCTCTTCATTCCTGGTTTGATTCCCCACTTTCAGTGGTACACACAAAGGTAGGTACTACTGGATGGGCATGTAAATAACCCCGTTTGAATGTACATACCATGTTGCAGAAGCTGTCAGAGCCATAAACTCTGTTGTGCAGGCATCTGACCTCTCTACCTGAGGGCTTTCTTTCAAACCACTCTCCCCAACTTAAATGCCTGGAGCAGCTCTCAACCAATGAGTGCTTCCAGTAGATGTATTGCTAGCTCTCTGATGCCCTGAGAGGGGACTCTGGTGGAATAACTCAGAGGCAGGGATTTGGCTATTTTCAAGTTCCAGTGCCCTTGACGCTAACTGGCTTGATGACACACTCTTTCTCAGCTTCCTTTCCTTCCAGTCTTTCATATCCCCTTCCTCTAAGGCTGGTCCCTGCACCTCACAAACAGACAGCTTGCATGTGAAATCATTGAGTCAGCTTCTGAGAAAATCCAAGCTAAGGCACAATATATGCACATTTTAATGTCTAGCTAATGAGGTTTCCAACTTGACCATTCTATAAGAAACAGATATGTTCTCTAGCAAGATCCCTTTGGGTTATACAATCCTATCATATGAGACTATAAAGACAATTTATCCCAGAGCCTACAATCTATCATCCCTTGAAAGAGAGGCCCCATAAGAACAAGAGTATTCACCTATGATTTACCTTCTTGATATAGTCCACTGACCTCCTAGAGAGAGAAAACAGGTGGACACCCAGCATCCATTACAGCTTGGAATAGTAGTCTCAACTGATCGTGGTCATTCTACCCCTTTGTCAGACCTATAACCAATCACAGAAACTAGAAGAGCACATTACTTGGGACTGGATTCAACTACAATTATCACAAACCTTCAACATGTTCAAGGAGTCTGATGGTCATCACCTAGTCCTAATATGACATTTCTTCTATCTTATTGCTCCACCATATATGCCTACCATTCCCAAAGTCACCATATGTCCAAGATCATCAGTGGAACTCCAGCCATTTACAGGCAACTTCCAGCCAACCAGCAAACAGGAGGAAAGGGTGGAAGAGAGCATGTCCCTGCCTTTAATGTTACTTCCTAACTCTCCTTACATCCCAGAGGTTAGAACTCAGCCACATGACCATGCCTAGTCATTAAAATCTTTATTCTGGGCAGTCAGTGTCCAGCTAAATATCTGGGTTTGCTATTGAGGAAAAAGGGGAAGGTGGGTATAGGGGAACAACAAGGAGACTCTGATACAGACCAGTGTTCATGTGATGGACTTCTTAACTCATAAAGAAAAAGCACAAAAGAAAGGATCTCTTTTCTTAATCTACATGTTTTGGTGTTTGGTGCAATGCACAGAACTGCTGCAGCCTTCTCATTCATTACAAGTCTGAGGATAAAGGGAACAGTAAAGTTGGCAGAAAAGAGAAGTGGAAACAAGCCCAGTTCTTGATGATGTCATTGTGCTACAGAATCAACCTAAGGCCTTCCTTAACTCTGATCCTATTATTATGTAGTTATCTATTAACTATTAATTACAAAATTAATTTATCTAGGTTTTTTGCCATCTTTAGCTGTTTTATGTTAGTCTCTCTCTCTCTCTCTCTGCACCCCCTCTTTTTTTTTTTTTTTTTGCTGTCAAAGAAATTACCACAAATTTAACTGCTTAAAACAACACCCATTTATTAACTTGGTGTCTGTGAGTCAGAAGTCTGGACACAGTGTGGCTTCACCAGTTCCCGTGTCACAGGACAAAATCAAAGTGTTGGCAGAGCTGTGCTCCTTTCCAGATGCTCTGCGGAAGAATCTGCTTCTAAGATCATTCAGGTTATTGGCCAGATTAATTTCTGTACTCTCATGGGACTGAGATCCCTGTCCCCTAACTAGGGAGTCATACTTTACTTCTAGAGGCTGCCTGCATTCTTTGGCTTATGGTCAACTCTTTCTCATCTTCAAAGCCAACAAAGGCAGATTGAGTTCTTCTCACGCTTCAGATCTCCCAGGCCTCCTCTTCTGCCTTCTCCTGACTTTAAGGGCTCGTGTGATCACACTGGGCCCACCTGGATAACCTGGATCATCCAGCAAGGTCAGTTGATTAGTAAACATAACTACATCTATAATGTCCCTTCACACCCGTAACTATATTACTACTTGATTGAATAAGTAGGGGATAGGAGTCTTGGGGGGCACATCTTTAGAATTCTGCTTACCACAAGTTTCCTATAGCCCAAAGCATCCTGGGTTGACATGTCCCTATTGTAGACCAGAAGAAAGGACACATCTCCCCCAGCCTGCCTCATTCACAGTGTTAAACCCAGTGGAACTGGTCAGTGCTGCAAAGTAACAGAGTTAAGACAGACCAATGTTCATTAGTGATAAGAACATTGAGAGACTGGCTAAACAGGGCAGCCTCTTTGCTGTGTTATTTTGAATCTGGCCATTTTGCTAATTACAATCGTACTGCTCCTCAGTTTTCTCCTAACATGATGCTTTCCAGGTTGCGATCAGTTTTTGGGTTATTTCAGATCCAATCCCCTAATTCACACATTTTTCTCTGAGTGAGAAAAAATGGTTATTTAAGAAATATACATTATTGATTTTAAACCAGTGCCTGAAACTTTAGCTGCTTTTCTGGCAAGCTCTGGTCTTAAAATGCCTGCCTAGAAAATACACCAGCAAGAACTAGTTAGAAGTAACTTGCAGTTTTATTCTGAGATGAGCTTCTCTCAAAATCCCATGGGGAAAATAGAAAATGGAAGGAAAGATGAAGTAGCTAAATATGTATTAGCATCCTTGGAAAAATAAAATCCAGTACGTCTTTCTGAAGAAAATTACCTTCAATGAATCCACATTGGCTGAAACAGTTTTTCAGACCCTGATTTGTAGCCTGTAAATCCACCCCCCAAGTTTGTTTTAATCTTGACTTCTGCCATCATCCACATGCAAACTTCTAAATTCTAGCCATTTAATTATATAGGTAGTTCAGGAATTATAGTCTCCCTGTGCTAGAACACCTCAGAAACCAAGATGTAAGAGAACTTGGCCCAGCTCTCATGTAAAGTCAGTGGTGGGACCAATGAGGTGATTATAAGCAGCAACATGTTTCAGGGAGCCTGAGGTCTGAGCCATCCTTATTCCCTATTATGCCCAGTGTTTGCAAATGTATTTCTTAGTCAACTCCACAATTCAGCAGATTGGATCTAACCACAATTTAACCACTCCAAGATCAAGTATTGTTTGTCTCTGTCAGGATATATCTGACAATAGCCTGAACTAAAGACAGCTGGCCCAACATTGAACTGCTTTGGCTGTGGCTGGACAGCAATACCTAGGAGCTCTGCAGTTTTTTCCCAGCATTGGGTTAAAAACTAAGCTGAGGCTCGAAAATAGCTGCTATAAATAAACACAGTGTCACTCACCATTTATAGGGGCTCTCATCTTTATTTAGGACCTCTGGGCATTAAAGAGAACGGATATATGGTGAGAGGGTCAGGGACCTGTAGGGGCAGTTTTACATCACAAATAGTGTGTTGGTATCAAAAATCGATGCTGCCTACTTTTGTGCAGAAAAATATAGCTCCTTTACGTTTTCTGTAACTAATCTGGTTTCCCTTGAACTAATGTCAGTCAATCAGAGATTAATGGAGAGAAAAATAATGAATTTTTAACAATCATCAAGATTTAATTATTTAAACAATCCCTTTAGAAAATGCCTGAAGTCTTGTTGGGACATGTTCGTCCCTCAGGTAGCCTTCTCCCTTGTTACTCTTCCTGAGAAGGTAAGGGTGGATGGCAAGAGGATGTGATTCTTACATCTTCATGAAAGCAGGAATGCATCAGGGTATGGGAGCAGTGCCATCTGCCTCTTCTGCCCTGAGGAAGGTGTCCCTTGTGACCTGGTTGGCCTGCTAACATACACAAGCAAGTCTCCACTCACACAATCTGGTCTTTCTCACCCAAATCAGAGCCCAAAGAAGCTTCCAGATTACTCAACCTCCCTTTGGCTGCCACTGGCACAGTCCCTGACATCTGTCTTCCATTTCCCTCATCCAGCCCCGTGGTTCTCAACTCAATATCCACACCACAAGGGGTGAGACAGGCTCAGAAAGGCTGACTCTTAGGGCCTCCTCCTGCCAGCCATAGAACACCAGTTACTTTTTAAAGTGGCTGCATCCTAAACTGGTTTACAACAGCTCTGTCCACAGGGAGTAGGTAGTTGGAACTCTTGCTCTTTAACCTCTCTCTCCTAATCCCTATCCATATCCTTATCCCTAACCCTGTCCCCACCCCTATCCCTCTTGCCTTTTTTCCACTCCCTTGGACTGTCCTTAGTTATCTAGACAATGTCTATTAGTCAAGGTTATAGCAGGAAATAGATGACACATTCAAATAAGAAAACCTTTATGTAAATTTAATAAATTTAATTACCTTCAAATATGTGGCTCTCAGAGTGTGGGCCCGACGCCTGAGATCCTTTCAGACCAAAGCCATTTTCCAATAATTTTAAGATGTTGTATGACTTTTTTATTCTTAATCTTCCACAAATGTACAGTGGAGTTTTTCAGTAGCTCCATACATGTAATATTTACAACAAAGGGCATCATGAACAAAGTAAAAGTCAAAAAAATGGGGGGGGGGGATATTTGTGAAATATACAACAGAAAGAGATTAAAATGAAGAAATTATAAAGAACATCTCAATTGATAAGAAAAAGATTAAAAACCTTAATAGAAAAATAAGCAAAGGATATATACAAGAAATTCGCAAAAGAGAATAGCAATGAAGAAAAAAACCCATGTTTAAACTTTATTATGACACAGTTTAAAAAGTTTTTTATCACAGAGATTAGTGAAATGTCATCTTTGTCATGGGTATGGCAATATGAATTTTTACAGTTACTTTAAGAGATCAATTTAGCAACACCTATTTATTTATTTATTTATTTTCTATTATACAGACTATTTTTTTATTTATTTTAATTGTTGTTCTTGTGCAGTTTTCTGTCTTTTGCTCCCATTGCAGCCCACCGCACCAGCCCTCCCCACCCCCCTCCCATTTCCACCCCCACTAGTTTTTGTCCACGTGACCTTTATACTTGTTGCTCCAAACCCTTACCCTTTCCCCCTGAAATTCCCTCCCCTCTCCCCTCTGGTGACTATCAACCCCTTCTCAATTTCAGTGTCTTTGGTTATATTGTGCTTGTTTGTTTGTTCTGTTAATTAGGATCCTGTTAAAGGTGAGATCATATGGTATTTGTCCTTCACTGCCTGGCTATTTCACTTAGCATAATGCTCTCCAGTTCCATCCATGCTGTCACGAAGGG
>PVKU01010704.1:0-49679 GCA_004027475.1 Anoura caudifer | reverse complement strand
GATTATATTTTTCTAGAAACTTGTCCATTTCACCTAGGTTTTCAAATTTCTTGGCATACAGTTCTTCATAGTAATTTCTTACAATCCTTTGTATTTCTGTGGTGTCAGTTGTAATCTCTCCTCTTTCATTTCTGATTGTGTTTATTTGGGTCCTCTCTCTTTTTTTCTTGATGAGCCTGCTTAAAGGCTTGTCGATTTTATTTATCTTTTCAAAGAACCAGGTCCTGGATATATTGATCCTTAGAATTGTGCTTTTCATCGCTGTGTCATTTAATTCTGCTCTGATCTTGGTTATTTCCTTCCTTCTACTTGCTCTGGGCTGTGTTTGTTGTTGTTCCTGGAGTTCTTGTAGGCGTAGGGTTAAGTTGTTTTTTTGAAATGTTTCTATCTTTTTTAGGTAGGCCTGTATCACTATGAACTTCCCTCTGAGGACTGCCTTCACTGTGTCCCATAAGTTTTAGGTCATTGTGAGTTTATTTTTGTCTGTTTCCAGAAACTTTTTGATTTCCTCCCTAAATTCATTCTTGACCCATTCATTGTTTAATAACATGCTATTAAATCTCCATGATTTTGAGTGTTTTGGGTTTTTCCCCTTGGGGTTGGTTTCTAGTTTCAGTCCCTTGTGGACAGAGAAAATGCTTGGTATGACTTCAGTTTTCTTGAATTTGTTGAGGCTTGTTTTGTGTCCTATCATGTGGTCTATCTTTGAAAATGTTCCATTTGCTTTCGAAAAAAATGTGTATTTAGTTTCTTTGGGATGAAGGGCTCTATATATATCAGTTAAGTCCATTTCTTCTAGAGTGTTGTTCAATGCCACAATATCTTTGTAGATACTTTGTTTGGAAGATCTGTTCATTTTTAAAAGTGGGGTGTTAAAATCCCCTACTATAATTATGTTGCTGTCAATATCTTCCTTGAAGTCCTCTAAGATTTTCTTGATGTATTTAGGTGCTCATATGTTGGGTGCATATATATTTACAATGTTTATGTCTTCTTGGTGGATTCTTCCCTTGAGTATTATGAAGTGACCTTTGGAGTCACTCTTTATGGCTCTTCTTTGAAGTCTATTTTGTCTGATATGAGTATTGCTACCCTGGCTTTTTTTCCTGTCCATTTGCTTGGAATAATTTTTTCCAGTCCTTCACTTTGAGTCTGTGTAGGTCTTTTGTCCTGAGATGGGTCTCTTATAGGCAGCATATGTGTGGGTCATGCTTTCTTATCCATTCAACTATTCTATGTCTTTTGATTGGAGTATTTAATCCATTTACGTTCAAGGTTATTATTGATAGGTACTTATTCATTGCCATTTTCATACCTGTGTTCCTCTCTCTTTCTCTCTCTTTTCCTTCCTTCACTAAAGCAGTCCCTTTAGTATCTCTTGCAGAACTGGTTTGGTTTAGGTGTATTCTTTTAGATTTCCTTTGTCTGGGAAGCTCCTTATTTGGCCTTCTATCTTGATTGAAAGCCTTGCTGGGTAAAGTAGCCTTGGTTGCAGGCCTCTGGTTCTCATTACTTGGAATATTTCTTGCCATTCTCTTCTGGCTTGGAGCATTTCCATTGAGAAGTCAGCTGCTAACCTTATTGGGGTTCCCTTGTATGTTACTTCCTTTTTCTCCCTTGCTGCCTTTAAGATTCTCTCTTTGTCTTGGAATTTTGCCATTTTAATTATGATATGTCTTGAAATGGGCCTCTTTTGGTTCCTCTTGATTGGGACTCTCTGTGTTTCCTGGATTTGTGTGATGTTTTCTCTCATCATATTAGGGAAATTTTCCATCATTACTTTTTCAAATAGGTTTTCTATCCCTTGCTCTTCTTCTCCTTCTGGTATCCCTATTATATGGATATTATTATGTTTCATAGTGTCTTGCATTTCTCTTAATCTCTTGTCATTTTTTCTGAGCCTCTTTTCCTTTTCTTGCTCTTTCTGGGTGTTTTTTTCTACTTTGTCCTCCAACTCACTGATTGGATCTTCTGCTTCATTGATTCTGCTTTTCCTTCCTTCTACTGTGTTCTTCAGTTCAGAAATTGTATTCTTCATTTCCTCTTGGCCCTTGTTGATAGTTTCTATTTCCTTTTTCCTGTTGATATAGTTTGCAGTGAGGTCATCATAGCTTCCCTGTAGTATCTGGTAGCTCATTGAGAGCTCATGGAGCTTCCAGACAACCACTGCTTTGAACTCAATATCTGATAGTTGAGTTGCCTCTGTTTCATTTAGCATTCTTTCTGGGGCTTCCTCCTTTCCTTTCTTTTGGGGATTGTTTCTTTGTCTTCCCAGTGTCTGTGAGACTCTTCTTGTTAGCCTCAGCTTCTTAAATTGATCTCTTCTGGCTCCCTGGGTTTATGGTGTGAACTTCTGTGGTAGAATACCTGTGAGATTCAGTGGTGCAGTCTCCTTTGGATATCCTGGTGATCACAGCTTCCACTGTCTCAGCTGTTGGAATGCCCCCTCTATGGGACCAACTCTGGTTTTTTCACAGTTCCAGGATTTTGTTTTGTTTTGTTTTTGTTTGTTTTGTTTTGTTTTGTTTTGTTTTTTTTGTCTCACTTGTGGATATTTAAAAAGAGAAAAGAGGAAGAAAAAAATGAAAAAAGAAGAAAAAAGGGGAAGGAAGAAGAGATAAAATTGGAAAGAAAGGAAGAAGGAATAAAACAGGAAAGAAGTAAAGAGAAGCAAAAGGAGTTGAGGGGTGAAAAACATAAAAATTATGAAAAATAATAAAAAATATTAAAAAAACAAAAGAAAACAATTCTTGTTGTTTTCAGACTTTCCAAGCCAGTTTTTCTAGTCTTGCTGGCTGCAATGGCTGATGGGTGACAGTATCACTTTTCTCCCTGTTCAGCACTGAGTTATCTTTGGGCTATTCTCTCCAGGCTAGCCCGGCACCTCTCCACACAGGGCTTTGAGTGTATGTTCTGAGCCTCCTGGGGAGCATGCACTTTTCCAAGTTTATGGATGTGAGCTTGGGTCTCCTATGGGGCGCACGCTGACCCTGAGTTTATGGGTGTGACTTCCATATTTCCTGCTTTGTGTGCACTCACCCTAATTTCATGGGAGTGAGCTTTGGGTTTCCCATGGATCGTGCGCACTCTCTGGGTTCACATGCATGTGCTCTGGCTCTCCCATGGATCACTTGCATTCTCCAGGTTCCTGGTTCGGGCTATGGATCTCTGCGCAGCTGTCTACAGTTGCAGGCATGTGCCTATGGTTGTGCAGCGGTCTCCATTGGCACAAAGCCACTTCTGGTTGCGTGAGCTCTGGCACGCTCTCCTCCCAGGGCTGCGCATGGGTGCTCACATCCCCAGCATGTTTGCCACTCAGACCTTAATTCCTCTCTGTGAGACTCAAGCAACCAGGTCTTTCCCAGTGCTGCTGAAACCTTGTTTGGCTAGGGAGGGAGCAGTTGACCTGGCTCTCTCCCTAGAGCCCTGGGGCAGGCCTGGCAAGTGCTGGGCCCGGGGCCTTAGCCACCCTGGTCTTGGTGCTGATCCCTGGGCTCTTATTGTTCTGAAATACTCTCCTTACCATCTGGTTTTTCAATGTCCGCTATAATTTTCAATCTCCTATTTTCAGTATGCTGTGTTTCTGTTGGTTGTTTGCTCTGTTCCTCTGTAGATCAACCAGGTTTTTCTCTTGTGTGTAGGGGGAAGTGGAATCTGCTCCCTCCTACCACTCCGCCATCTTCCTCCTGTTTATTTATTTTTAGAGAGTTGGGAAGGAAGGGAGAAAGAGGGAGGGAAACATCAATGTGTGGTTGTTTCTCATGAGCCCCCTACTGGGTACCTAGCCCAGAGCCCAGGCATGTGCCCTGATGGAATTGAACCAGTGACCTTTTGGTTCACAGGCTGGCACTCAATCCACTGAGCCACACCATCCAAGACAGCAGGCTGATTTTCTAGCATGGGAGTGGAGCTGGCTGTGTGTGAATTCCTGGTCATTGCAGGAAGCTAAGTAACCCTGCCACCAGCCTCCCAGGGCCTCAGGAAGAAGGGTAGGAAGGAGAACCAAGGCATTGCTGGGCAGCTGCCACTGCAGCTTGGAGGGCAGTGCTGAGTGGAACCCCCACTCTCCCCACACCCAAAATGGTGCCTGGCAATGGCTTAGTAAAGATGTGCTGTGCTGTGTGAAGGAGGGAAGGAAGACTGTAGACTGCCAGTTACTGAGCAGTTATGGGCTGTGTCTGCAGGTGCTACCTCACTTTACCTTCTCAATAACCCTGCAGGTAGCTATTGCTAGCCCATCTTACAGGTGATAAAGTCCAAGTTCAGAGAGGACTGTGCTGTGGGCCACATAGCCAGGGAACATTGGAGCCAGGACTGCAGCCTCATCTGCCTGTCCATGGAGCACACACATTGGACTGACTGTTGCCCAGGCTGACATGGCCTCAGTAACACTGACGTATCCTTGAGTGTGAACAGACCCTTGTGACTGGCTGTTGCTTGTTCCCAAACCCTAACACTGTCTTTCTAGGCTCAGGTGTGTGGAAGCTGGAGTGGGGAAAGGCCTGGGATTATTAAAAAAACAGATTCTTGAATGGCCATCCATGCTGGTATGATACCATCAGGAGCTGTGGGGACAGGAGGGAACATGGGTCCAATCTTGTGTGACCCTTAGTAGGCTACTGGCTTTCTCTGTGCTTCACTTTCCTTGTCTGGAACCAGTAGTCTCCCTTCACAAGGACCTAGTACAAAGAGGGCTCCCCACATTCCAGGCTAAAAATTATTGTAAAGCTCAGTGACATCTTGTCAACTCAGTGACATCTTGCACAAGCCCACAAATTGGCTTGTGTTTGCTGTCACCACTGAGGGTCTTTTGGGTTTCTGGGGAAGGTTGGAGAAGGGGTACAGAATGGGGTGCTCTCCTCCAGCTCTGGGGTTTGGCCCCAGACATCTGGGTATGCCCCTGGCAGCTTGTGCATTGTCCAGCTGGAGCAGGTGCCAGCATCTCAATGGGGCGTAACTGGGAACACTTTGTGCTGCCTGTTCTTGGCTGAAATGTAGGAAGGTGGACATGGAATATCCACGTGTCCCATTTGCCCTCTTTCAGGGAAGCAGGCTGGGTGGAGGTTGAGGGACTCTGGAAGTTTCCCAGAGTTGCTGAAAACAACAACTCTCTCTGTCCAGCACTTAGCCTGCTGGGCTCTGTGCTCCACACACTCTATGCAATGAATTTCTCACCTTATCCTACAAGGCAGTTGCTGTTACTCTGGTGTGCCTCTTTGCAACTATAGAAATGAGGGCCAGAGAAGCTGGTACCTTTTTCCAGGTCCCATAGCAGGTGGCTGGGGCTATTAGGATTTGAACTGTAGGGCTGAGCCCAGAGCCTCCTCGACAGGAGGTAGCTGGCATTATCCATGCCAATATTGTGTTTCAGTTGTTGGGCACATCTGTCCATCCCTCTGTCTTTGGCCAGTGGGTTGGAGTGTTGTGTGTTCCTGAGCAGGGTGGCATGGGGAAGCAGTCACAGGAGTACCATTAGGGTGCTACTGCCTGAGACTTGGGCAGGGGCAGTCCGTGGGCACAAGGTTAGTGGTTACCCCCCTACCCCACCTGCCTCTTCAGGGCTTATATGAGGTACGTAGTGACAGACAGCAACATCCTTGACCTGAGATGCCCAGGGATCCAGCCAGGGAACTAGACTCACACCAGTTAAAGTCCAGCCCTCCTGTTAGAGGGATGCGGTGACTCCATGAAGACACAGGTCATCAGCCCTGTGGCAGAGATGGGGGTTCTGCAAGGGCAGACAGAAAGTGTGTATATTTTGTGCTTAGGGCCCAGAAGTCTGGGTTAAGGAGTGATCCAAAAGCTTGTGGCTAGACTTGAATCCTTGTTTCAGCTTCATTTTTGGGTCCTTTGAGTGGGTAATTGCAGGCCCACAGTCACAAGATTTCCTGTTGATTTCTGACTGCTCCAAGACCTTCAAGGTCTTGTTTATAGGTAGGCTTTGGAACTTCCTGCCACCTTGGGTATGTGCTTTGGGAGGAAAAGACCAGGTTCACAGTGTTCTCAGGGCAGGAAACCATGCCTGTGCTGACAAAGTCCAGCTGTGCTCTATGCAGTGGCTTAGGTGGTCATTCCTCTGCCCTGTCATTCTGTGGGGACCAGCAGAGAAGCTGAGGAGGACAGGGTGGGCAGCTGTTCACTGTGGCAGTTTCCCTTTCATCTTGGGTTCTGTCCAACTCCTTCTGCCACCATCCTTCTTCCTTGTCCCTGCAGCCTAAATATGGATGGACTGAGCCAGCTGAAGTCCAGTGTATCTGGCAAGTCTTACTGAAGAGCACTCCTACCCTGCCCCTGCCATATGGGTTCCCTAAGTGGAGCAGAGAGGAAGTCCTGCCTGAAAGCCCCATTCCTGCCTCTGGTCTGTGTTCATGTGGCAGCAACCTTCTGTGAGACCTGCTGCCCACATCCCATGTGTAGATCCATAGGAGGCAGAGCCCACTCCCACCTCTTAGGCCCCTTTTCCTGGGGGTACACTCACTCAAGAATTCTCCTCATTACCCTATGTAGAAAGGGATGGGGTGCAATATCTTGGGAGCTAAAACAGGCTAGAAAGATATTCTCAAACATGACACTGTTCAACTCAGTGAGCTGGACCATTTTTCTTTGCTTAGTTTTCCATGCAGCACCACCAATCCATCAGAGTAGACTCTTGGACAAAGCCTATTTGCTACACTTGTAGGAGAAGATATGGCCACAAGGGCATTGGAAGGTTGTAGAGGCCATTAAGTCCAGCACAACTCCTCCTGGCCATGCTTCAGGACCCTGGGGCTGGAGTCAGCACAGGCATGGATCAGCATGGCCACTTATCCTGTAGTTCAGCTTGGATTGTACTTTTCCTGGAAGGAAGCCCCTCACTTCTACCAGGGATAGCAGTTACCCACCACAGATGAGGAGGTTTGCTCTCTACCCTGCTTCTGTCCCAAAGATTCACACTTTTACCTTCTCCATGGGAGGGTGATTCCATGTTTTTTTTTGGGGGGGGGGCAGATGATTTGACACTAACTCATGGCACAGGGAAAAAAAGCTGTTGAAGTCTTGACCAATCTGGCTGCAAATCTGGATTATGTCATCTGCTATGAGAGTTTGGGCAAATTATTTAACCTCTCTGAGCCTAAGATCTCATCTGGAAGGCAAGGTTACCTTGGAGATTAAATGAGGGTATGAATACAGAGCATCTCACCTGTACCTCTGGTTCCTTGAGAAGCAGTGACAGGAGGCTCAAGAGGGAGCTGAGGTGGCCGTTGTCACCCAAGAGATGGCCTAGTATGATAAGGACTGAGCAGCAGGGGATCTGAGTCAGTGACATTGACGACCACAGCACTGTCCTTTGTGGAGGCTTACTGTGGTCCAGGTGCCCAGCCAAGTACTTCCGTGTGTCTCTTATCTAACCAACATCACTGCAGCCATGATTATGGTTTTTCCACAGCTGGGAGTCTGGATGCAGAGAGGGAGGGGCAGCCCAGGCTGCACAACCCTGACTGCTTTGACCAGTGTGTGCCTGGCTGTTGCCCACTTGTGTCTGATCCTCCAGGAACTGTACTGAGGTGGCAGGATGTGCAGAAAGATGTGTTTCAGAGGCAGGGAGCTCTGCCTCCACCACTGTGGCCCTTGGGAAGGTCACTCACTTTCTCTGCCTGTGAAATGGAGATGCCACCTTAGCCTTGCAGGATTGTCTTCCATGAGTGCATGCCGTGACTCCTGGTGTGCACTGCTACTGAGCATTTCCACAGCCCACAAGAGCTATGGGTATGTGTGGGTGGCCATGAAACATGACCCAAGCCAGTGCTAGCAGTTTGGCCCTGACCACATGTTTCTGAGTCACCACAGTGTCAAGAACATCATTGGGTGAGGAAAGAGATTTTCCTTATCAAAAAACTTTATTTTTTTGAAGGAGGTAGCATGCCCATTGAGTGCACCCTCCAGGTCTGATGGTCTTTGCTCATCCTGAGTCCTGACTTTCCCATTCATTCTCCCCTCAGCAACATGTCCATTGCCTTAGCCAATACAGTATGCCAGCACTGCCAGGTATGCTTTGCTCCTGCCAAGATGATTGTCAACAGCAATGGAGAGCTGTACCATGAGCACTGCTTTGTGTGTGCCCAGTGCTTCCAGCCCTTCCCCGAGGGTCTCTTCTACAAGGTGAGGATGCTCCCAGGACCTCAGTCAGCTGCCTTCTCAGAGCCCCAGCCCCTGACCCAGCTCCAAGTCTGCCCTCCAGTCTGCCCTGTGCACCGTGCCTGGCTGGGGTCCTGACCGGTAACAGATGGGGCAGTCATGCCAGGCCTTGAGTTGAGCTGTGCTTCTACCAGCACAGAATCTTGCTTGTCACACCTGTGGGTTCATTCCTCACCTGTGAGATGTGAACAGTGCTTCCCTGGTGGCTGTGGGTGCTGAAGGAGAGTCACCTTTCCTCCAACGTCCTCTGGGCAGACTCTGGGAGGCCCTGGGATGCAAACACCCTGCCCTATGCACTTACCCTTTCTTGGGATCAGACAGTACGCTGAGTAGCTTAATGTCTATCAGATGGTGCTAAGTGCTGTGGTTGTAAGGTATTTTTGAGTAGGGAGGGAGGGTGGGTGGTCAGGAAAAATAATGTTTGAGCAGTCCTGAAGGAGGGCAAGAAGCCATGTACACAGCCACATGAAGAGCATTTAGCAGGACACAGCAAGTGATAAGGGCCTGAGGTTGGAGAGTGCAAGGTGTGTGAAGAGCAGTGGGAGGCTGGTGTGAGAGAAGCAAAGGAAAGGGAGTAGTGGGGATGACAGGAAGGCAGATACTGGCTTTTGTAGGGTCTTAGGATTTTACCATGGGAGGGGCAGGAACCATTGCAGGTATGGAGCAAAGGCGTCTGTCTGACTTTGGGAAAGGACCGCTCTGGTTGCTATGCTGAGGAGACACTGTAAGGGGTGCAGGGACAGTAGCTAGGGGTACAGGTTGGATCAGAAGCTGGATTATTGCAATAATTGAAATGAAAGTGAAGATGCCTGCACTGGGCACACTCAATGATCTTGCGAGATGGTTGTTTAACACAGCATTATTAAAAACTAAATTATATAAAGTGTACAATGAGATAAAGTTTTATTAAAAACAAAGATAACAAAACTCAAAACCCACTCCTTCCTAATTATTTTGTTACATTTTACTATCATCTGTGCCTTTGAAGTTATTTCTACACACACGTGTGGTGGTCATGCTGTGCCATGGTGGTGTAGCACTGCACATCTGTTCTCAGCTCTATGCCCATGCCACAGCTATGGTAAGAAGATGTGCACCACAGAAACTGGCAAACACTGCAGATCAGCACCTGCCCTCCAACCATAGCTGGTACTTAAACAATTAGCATCATACTTCTGCTGGTTGTGGTGGGGTGGTGACCTGTGGAAGATGCTGGATAGATTTCAAAGGCTAGTGGATGGCAGAGTAAGAGCAGCTATTCTTCATGGGGCCTCCTGGGAAATGCTGGTCAACTGTACAGGCAGAGGAAGGGGTGGACAAACCTCTGGAAATGGTGGCCATGTGCCTGTAACAAAGCCTGACACACAATAGGTGCTCAGGAAATATTGTTTGCTGAATGAATTTGTACCCCTTCTGCCCCTACAAGTCACTGGGTAGGGCTATACCCAGCTGCAGCCTAATAAGATGCTCATTTTAGAGAATGGAAAGACCAAGTAAAATTGTCAAGGGAGAGAAGAAAGCAGAGGCAGGCTTTGGCTGCTGTTGGGGCCAGTGCAAGGACCCTCATTGCCCAGACAGATGGTGTCCACACTGGCACCTGCTTTCCTCAGGACTTCGGGCTCTCCCTCAGGGACCCCCCTTCCCATGTTCTCTTTCTGTTTGCTTTTCCTGGATCTTTTGTGGCCTCTGGGGAAATGGACTTCTCACATAGAGAAAACTCAAGGAATGGGGAAAAGTGACACATACAATTCCAAATTGACCCCAGCTACCTAGCCTATGCTCCCACCCCCAGCCCTCAGCAGGGTCCTAGAATGGATAGGGCCAATCTCTTCAGCAAACAGCATGGCTTTTGAGGGCTGGCCTTGCTGAGCTCCCCACTTTAATAAGGCCTCTCATTGTGCATTCCCTTTTGTCAAGTAGGCCAGCCATTCCCTCTGTCTCCAGGTTTTGTACCTGCTGCTCCCTGTTTCTGCCATGGCCTCCTCTCAGTACCCTATTCCTGCTGTCCTTCAACTGTTTATCACTTCCTTTAGGAAGCCGCCTCTGGAGGGAGGGTTGGGTGCTTCCTCCACTCCCTGCAGGGTAACAGTTGTATGAAGTGGGATGCTTGTTTAACCTAAGGGCAGGTCCTGATCTGACAAAGACCAGCCAGTGCAGCTTGGAGAATGATGGCTGGTTGGCTTGTCCTTTCTCTGCTGGCCCCATCTGCAGTTTGAAGGCTGGAAGTACTGTGAACATGACTTCTAAATGCTGTTTGCTCCGTGCTGCGGATCATGTGGTAAGGGCTGGAGACAGCACATGCCTCTGCATGGCTTGGGAAATTGATGGGCAGGATCATGGGTAGCTCTTCCCTGGATGCCATGTCTCTCTGAGCACTGGCCTTCAGGCTCCTATAGACATTATCTTCCCAAGCTCTGGGAGGAGTCCCTGGAGCAGGCAGAGTACCAGTGTGGACAGGGCTTGGGGTAGGGCTGAGGAGGGGGAGGGGCACATGCCCTGCCCTGGCAAGCAGGGACCTCTCTCTTTTAGGCAAATTCATCATTGGCCGTGTTGTCAAGGCCATGAACAGCAATTGGCACCTGGGGTGCTTCTGCTGTGAGCTGTGTGATGTGGAGCTGGCTGACCTGGGCTTTGTGAAGAAAGCAGGGAGGTGAGATGGGCCTGCTCAGGTGAGATGGGCAGGAAGGAGGGTCTGTCGTCACAGACACCATGCACTGAGCACCAGGCTAGTCCCAGGTACTGTGTCCTGTGCCAGTGTGGCCTACCATGTCCCTGCCAGGCAGGTAGGAGGGCCCAGTTTATAGGTGAGAACTGAGGCTGGAAGAGTGAGGGGTAAAAAATCTGGGCCCTCCTAAGGCTTGGGGATGTTCCCAGGAGCAAGCTGATTGCATACAGCAATGAGGAAGGTGGCCAGAGTAGGAGCCATTAGACTCAGTGCTTCCAGTCTAATGAGCTTTGAGTCAGGTTACTACGTCCTGGCCACCCCACACTGCTGACATTAGCCATCTGCTTCCCACCTGCACCCATGGCTGGATGCTTCTGGAGAGAAAGCTCGGCCAGGGGTTCCAAATTCATTCTTAAATTCAGGGCCATCAATCTCATCAATGCTCAGTGCTTAAGCTCCATCCTCTGGGAAGAGTTGCTACTTTCACTTCTCCCCTCTTCCTACCACTGTCTCCACTCCCCACCCCTGTCCCCTGCCCCAGGCTGATGACCCCCCCTTCCACCTGCCTGAGGGGACAGCCTCTTGGGGCACCCTTGCTGCCCAGCATCTGTGCTGCCCACAGCCTGCTTGTGTCTCTGCACTTCCCAAAGCACTGTTCACTCTGCACCTTTTTGAGAGGGCTCAAGGCTTCAGTAGCTCTCTTTTTCCCTTTCTAAAGGAACAGGCTGGGTAGCTTCCATGGGCCAAAATGCCCTCTGAGTTCCTCCTACATGATTCTCGATTTTCTGCAGAACTCCCCAGCACACATGCTGGTTCCTCTCATCTGCTCCCCACTGCCTAGTTGGGGTCCCTGTGGCCTCCACATTGCCAGACCCAGAGGTCACCGCCAGCCTCTCAGTGTCCTTCACTATAGTCACCCTCTTTCTTGCTGAAATGCATCCTCTCTGGGAGCCCAGGCCCCTGTGTTCTCTTGCCTGTCTCCTCCTCTGGCTTACCTTCCTTCATGTCTCCATGTTGGATTCTTCTGGGCTCTGCACTTGGCCCTCATGTCTACCCACCCTCCCAGAGGAGAGCCCTAAATGGCATGTGTGTGTTAAATAATTCAGATGTACACCTCCACCCCAGACCTCTCTAGTGGGATACTCAGCTGCCCTCATGACATCTCCACTGGTGTCTGTCCAGCAGGCATCCCAAATGCAGTGGGTCCCAAATAACTCTGAGCTTCTCCTTCACTGACCACCAAGTCTCAGGGAATAGCTGTGCCTACTTTGTGATCAACACCTTAGCTGTCTGCTGATTCTCACACTCTCCTACCTGGGCACTTGTCACATGTCTATTCTCTGACATAGCACCCCTCATTCCTTCCTGATGCTGCTGTAGTAATCTAAACTCTTGCTTGCCCAGTGCTGTCTTGTGTCCATCTGGGTGTCTGCAGTGTACTCTACAGGGTATTTAGCAGTAGCTTTAGTTCAATTGGGAGGCTGTGGTGGGCAGGCAGCTCCTTGGGGTTCCTGTGCTAATCAGTGGGCAGGTCCACCTGCCAGGTGTATGCCTGTGCAAGTCCTGTCCCTTTCCTGAACCACAGTTCACACTGTGCCCCTAGTCTCACTGCCCTGTTGGGAAAATCTGGAAGAAGCTAAAAATCCTCAGGAAATTTAAGACATGGTACAAAGTAAAGTTTTGCTGTAATAAATGGGAGCAGGGCCTGTGCTTGGATGCTCCAGCCTGGTCTGGCCCTCTGAAGACTGCAGTGCAGAACCTTGGGGTGTGTGTGGGGTAGGCATACTGTGGGGTGTAAGAACCACAGTCAAGAGCATGCGTTGCCTGTTTCTCCTGTTTTAGCTTCTGCTTTGCCATTGTTGGATTGAAGGGAGAAGTTTGGGGAAGGGTATTGTTAAACAATCACAATAACCTTCAGAATCTAAAGTACAGTTATGTTTTTTTTAAAAGATTTTACTTATTTATTTTCAGAGAGAGGGAAGGGAAGGAGAAAGAGAGAGAGAAAAACATCAATGTGTGGTTGCCTCTCATGTGCCCTGTGCTGGGACCTGGTCTGTGACCCAGGCATGTGCCCTGGCTGGGAATTGAACCAGTGACCCTTTGGTTCACAGGCCCATGCTCAATCCACTGAGCCATACCAGCCAGGGCTACAGTTATGTTTATGATCACTATAATCAAGTACATACAAAAAAAAGGACCTGTTAAGGCAATACCTGCCATGCTGTGAAGTGAAATAGCTCACAGCTTGGCCAGTCCAGGCTGGTAGAGGTCTCTTGGGAGGGAGTAGGGTGAAGGACACCCCTACTGGGTCTGGGTTACTGGAAGGCAGATTCATACACCAAGACACAGTTTCCTGCCCAAGGTATTCTCAGGCAGTGACAGAGCCTGGTTGTCCACTCATGCTGTATGTGTGACCAGGACTGGATACCTGCTAAGAAGCTCTGGGGATTGTCAGGCCACTGGCAGGTCTCTGTGTGGGTTTACAGCAGAAGGGATCAAGAAGTGATGTGCCTCCTGGACCATGGTTGCTGGATGTCACCTGGTGACCAGCCTGAAATGTACTTACAGTATCCAGCTATAATTCATCATTTGTGACCCCTAAACTCAGGGGTCATCTGGCAAAGGTGCCACAAAGTGAACTCAAAGCACCTTGCATGTCACAGGAAATATTTGGACATGCCTCCTACCCCTCACAGCATTCCGACATCTCCTCTTCTCATGGGACAAATTACAGCCACCTTCTGGGTTTTTTTCTTAGAATTTTGTTGCTGTGTGTTTCCTTAGTGGAAAGGAGGCTGAGCAAACAGTCAGGAAATAAAAACACTCATTGCTCAGGAGTTATTCCTCTGGCCTCCTTGCCCCTCTTACTACAGGGCAAAGTCACTGATTACCTAATAGCTATAAGCAAGCTGGGCCAACACAGTCTGCAGAGTGGGCAGCTGATTCAGACAGTTCTCCCTCTTTAGGGATTTGTGCATCAGATCAGTCAGAACCGGATGCTGGGTAATGAATTCTGACCTTGGAGGGAGTGGCAGGAATTCACTGAGATTTCAGTTTCTTTTCTCAGACTGTGGCTGGGGAGAAATGGGCTTCTTCTTTGTGAGTTTGGGGAGAAGCCTCAAAACCCTAAGGGAGTTGTCCTGAGACAGTCTGCAGCAGGTTCAGGTGGTAGCTGGAACTCACAGCTCTGACCTGGTGCTCAGGGAGCTCTCATTGGTTTTCCCGTCAAAGCTGGGAGGTGGACCTGAGATCCTTTTGCCACTGAGCAGGTTGCACAGGGTGTTTCGAAACTTCTCGGCCACAAAAAAGTATATGATGGGATCGAGTGCTCCATTAAGGCTGGTGAGGCAGGAAGTGATCCGGTTCCCCAGGGCCAGGGCATGCTGGGCAGTGCATGAGGAACCACCGCTGTGGAAGTGCAGCACGTAGACAAAGCGATGGACATGGTAAGGCACGAAGCAGATCAGGAAGATGGTCAGCACCATGGCAATCATGCGGACTGCTTTGTTCCTAAGGTGCTTCTCTACACGGGGACCCTGCTGCAGGCTGCGGATGATCAGAAGGTAGCAGGTAACAGTGGTGACAAATGGGAAGGTGAAAGCCACAGCTAAGGACATGAGTGCATGGTGTGAGGCCTTCTCCCGGTACAGCTGCAGGCAGATGACCGTGTGGTTGGTCTGCATGGTTTGTGGACTCACCAACAGTGGGGTCATGGCCATGGCTACCACCACCCAGAGGAAGGCACAGGCCAGGTGTGCATAGAGAGGCCTACGAAGTTTGAGGGACTTGACAGGGTGCACAATGGCCAGGAAGCGGTCAGCACTGATGCAGGTGAGGAAGTAGATGCTGGCATACATGTTGAGGTAGAAGAGGAAGCCGGTAAGGCGGCATGGGATTTCCCCAAATGGCCAGTGGCTCCCTGAGAAGTGGTAGACAAAGCGCATGGGCAGGACCAGCACACAGGACAGGTCTGCCATAGCCAGGTGCATCAGGAATACATTGGCAGGGGTGCCTGATCTGCGGTCCTGGATGAAAAGCCACAGGGCCAAGGCATTGCCGACAAAAGCCAGGAGAAAACTCAGGAGGTAGAAAGAGGCAAAGAAGACATTCTGCAGCCACGTCTCCTGGCCACACTGGTCTGCAGTGCCCAGGGAAGAGTTGGCCATCAGACCTGGAGAGGCTGCCTCAAGGCCATTCATGCTTCGACTGAAGGCAGAGTCTAGGGATGAGCCTGGAAAGAAAGTAGACAGATCCCAATCAAGCACTACCCTCCATGGGAGCCCCCAAAAGAATATTGGGATGCCTCCAGAACCTGCCAGTTCCTAACCACAAGAGCTATGCTGTCTTATGCTCAGCATTTTCTGGGGGGCAATGGGAATATCTCCTGAGTCATTCTGTGTCACAGGCTTTCTGAACTTCACCAAACCCCACAAACAGACCCAGGGATTAGAGCTTGCCAGGCTGTTGCTGGGCTAACTTCTCTGGGAGGCTGTGCCCTGCTGAGTTTTCCAAAGCCTTTGCCTGGCCGATATCCCAGAGTTCATTGTCTCAGACCCTGGGCAACAACAGAGTCAACACCATGAGGAAAGTAGGGAGTGAACCCTGTCTGTCTGAGGCTTTGAGAGTGGGAGAGTGGTGGGAGGGGTCCCATATTTTCTGTCCTGGTCCTCAGCTCTGTTATCTGAGTGGCAGGGTAGCACATGGGATACCTGAGCCCCACCCTTAGTGGGCAAGAGGATGGGTTACCTAGTCCCAAGAGACTAGTGTGTTGACCCCTGCCAGCTCCTCTGTAGTCTTGGCCTTGCCAGGTGAATTCTGTTCACCCCAAGTCCCAGGACCCTCCCTGACCCACCTGCTTGTCTGAGCATCAAAGCAGTTCCCACAGTGGCCTTGACAAACATAGCTGCTTTTGCCTTCCCTGCTGCCAGCCCTGACCACAGCTCTCTGGCACCTGCCACAGAGGAGGCCTCACTAGAAATGCAGATATGGGCTGTGTTCCAGGTCAGAGGCCTGCTCTGTCTGCTGGCACCCAAAGGCCATACAGGTGCAGATCCCAAGGTCTCTTGAGCTTTCTGGACTCAGCCCAAAAACTGTTTTGGGTGCCCTAATGGGTAGAGAAAGCCTTGCACTCAGGCCTCAGGACAGCAGGATTTGTTTTACTACTCAGAGTAATTTAACAGCCTGGAACAGATTCTTTCCTAAGAGAGAGAAAGCCATTTCACCCAAAGGAAAAGACTGGCTAGGGTTTTCTAGATCTGCAGCCCCAGAAAGGCTGGGGCCTAGAGGACACCTGTCTGCCTGGCTTCGCTTGCCTGCTTTACTCACACCAGAGAGGACACCTAGAGCCCTGCTGGCCTTAGCAACAGCCATTTTACATCTGGTGAACCCTGGTTCTGGTGGATGTTCTCCCCAACAGACAGGGTAACATACTCCTGCTTTGATTTTTGGTCTACTCAAGAGATCCAAAAAGAAGACAGTAGGACTCCTTCACCAGGCCTGGGAGTGGGAGGTGTGGTTAGGAGAGGGCAGGATGCAGGCAACCCTCTAAGCAGGGATCAGGGAGGCCACCAGACCTATTTCTCCTGCCCTGTTGCTCCTGCCCTGGGGTCACTTACAGGCTTCAGCCTGGTGACCTCTCACCCACGGTGCAGCTTCTGTGGCTCCTGGCCTCTGTGTTGGGACTGATGAGGGGTGGAGGAAAGGCTGTTCATAGGAGAAAAGAAGCATTCCAGCAGTGGAGGAGGAGCCCAGGCTACATCCAGAAGAGGAAGTCAGGGCCCCACAAGTAAGGTGTGACCACGTAGATCACATAGTCTATTGTGGCCTTAGGTGGGCCTGCCAGCACCTGGCTTTCTGCCTTCTACCCAGTACCCTTGACCTCATACCCCTGCTGAGGGCTGCATGACCACACGCTCTCAAAATGCTTTAAAAATAAATGCTTGATTTCAAAATGCTTTTATGCTTGTTTTTGGTTTGTTGAGGTTTTTCTATCCCTTACCAATTTTAGGAGTTTTCATACTGATTTTGGCAGTATCTGAAATGGACCCATTTCATTCTCTGTGCATGCTGTAGACACATGAGCCTGGCCTGCATGTGCTCCTCTGTGCTGGGTTCCTCTGCTTAGGGAAGGGAGACTGAGGGTGGACAGTGCCAGCTGGGGTTGGCATGGCTGTGGGTAAGGGGAGCAACAGAGGGCATATGTGGCCATAGTAGGAGACCTCAGTGGCAGTCCTATGGTAAGCAGGCAGCCTGGCACCTCTCCCTCTTGGATCCTCATCTGACTTTGCCTGTGCTCCACAACCTAGTGGTAAGGAGCTTGGGTGCCAGCTCATTGTACTGTGAGTCTGAGGCAAGACACTGTCAGTAAGCCCAGCAGGTTAGACAAGGACGCTGCCTTATGGGACTGCTGTGATTCAGACTGGGGTGTCTTCCAGACATAGGTTCTACCATGATCTCAGAGAGGTATCTCAGGGACAGGCACAACCTACTCCTGCCCTGCTTAAAGTTCCCTCTGCTTAGCCCCTGAACACCCTACCCACCCCCACCCAACCCTGGCCCTTACCTCTTGCAGCTGGGTGCAGGTGAAGGGGCAAGAAGACTGAGGTATGGTGATGGTCTCCGTGTGGCTGTGGTGGAAGGCTGGCTATTTAAGGAGGGGACGGGAGGCGGCAACCCTTCTGGCTCTAAAAGACCGCTTCATTCCCAAGGGGTCCCTTGTGTGGTGGGCACCCCTATGGGTGCCTCTGCTGCCACTGTGCTGTGAATATTCCAGTGTGTCCCAGCCCGGGAGTCCTCTTGCCATGGAGCATCAAAGAGGCTGAGTGTATGTCTTTGAAGCTTCAGAGTTGATGCGGGCTGGGTCGGGGGACTGGCTGGGGCTGACAGACACAACAAGACATTTCAGAAGGGGACAATTTCCTACCATTGGGAGTTACTTGGAGGGGCTGGCTGCCATGGCAATGGGCTCAGGCTCCCAGGCCTGCATGGGAGACAGTGAAGGGGTCTTGTGAACGGGGAGGGTGAGAGGCTGAGGAATCTTGTCTGGTTGAATGAAAGGGGACCTTTTCAGGATCTTGATGTAAGGTCCCTGTGTCCTGCCCTGTATAATTAGGCTCCATTTGGGTGTGTGGAACAAACCATGGCCTTTATCTTAAACAGGGCACAGCTGCAGGCTGTGTATAATGGGGCGCTGTCTGTGCCTATTGGGACCAATCAGTCTGGAGGCCTGGACCTCAGCAGTGTGGGCCCCTCCTCTGCATGGGAAGCCTGTGAAGGGGCCACTGCTGCCCACTGGCCCCCAAGACTCATTTTGGGGGTGCTCAAGGCTTGGGTGTTTGGATATTAGCAGTTGCTGCTCCTGAGACTGCTTCAGCAAAGGTTGTTTCTCTGTCTTTCCAAACAGGATATCTCCAGTAACACAGGAAAAAAAAATATCAATTTTAATTTCAAAAGACTTAAGTACTTTAGTCAAAATGTAAAATATGTATGTAGCTCTCATTGAGAAGTAACTAACTGCCACATGTACTATCTCAAACTTGTTTGTCACCCAGTTGTGTGCAGTTGTGTTACTGCCCCTTTATACAGCAGAAACTAAGGCTCAGAGAGGTGACATAATGTGCCAGTTACAAATCACTAGAAATGGCAGAGCCAGGACTCGAACCTGGAAGAAAATTCTGTAGCTTGCCTTTAGATCTGGTGTGGGGATCAGTTATGTCAAAAACACACTACCCATTTGTGGTTCCTTCAAGAGAGTTGGGCTTCTCAATTCTGCCCTGCCTGGGAACCAGTGGGGTGTGCCCAGGCTCGTCCCCTCCCTGCTATTGCCTACGAGTGGCTAACTGACTCACACTGTCTGCCCTGAACAGGGCACTATGGGTTGGGATGATTGCTGACAGAGGTTTTGAAGTCATTGACCATTTCAACAGAATTTTGGGTAGTTGTGCTAATTTCAACAATTTTTGAAACAAAAATTATTCCATATGAGTTGAATGTTGTTCTTATGATAAAAACAGTCACCTGTAAATGCTGTGTCTGTGACAGACACACAAGCAAGCAATAGACATGGTGTGGCCTGCTGTGCCAGGGGACCTGGGGTACAGGGTGTCTGGGTAAAAGTTGGGTGAGGAAAGCTCACTAGTATTCAAGTATCTGGGGACTGAAAGGGTCAAATCCTTAGTCACAGAGCTAGAAGGTGTAGTCACAGGCCACATCTGTGGCTCATGGACAGGTAGAGAAAGCCAGGGTCCTGGGCCAGGAGACCAGCTCTCAGTCTCAGGCTGGCCATGCTGTCACAGGGAAATGATGCCCACCATCCCTTCCTTCCTCTGTTTCACAACCTCCATTCACTCACATGTTAACAGACTCATCCTGAGCTGCTGCCCTGTGTGGTGAGTAGCTTAGCAAGTGGCTACTAGACACTCACTTGGGTGCCTTGCTATTCATACTCACTGAGGGAGATAAGACACAGTCAGGGCAAGCAGAGAGTAGTGTTATGCAACATGGAGCCCAGACCCAAATGAGGTGCAGGCCCTGTGGTCAAGGGCTGGACCCTGAGTTGGCTGCCCTGCCATCCAGGATCTGCCTACCACCCCTGATTTGAGAGTAATCTTCAGTGGACTCCCTGAACTTCCTGTAAAGGAGTCAACCCTGGGATCAGGTGAGTGGTGGAGAGGCTTCTTGTGGATTGGGAATCTGGAAACAGGGTTGGGGGTTGGGGCCTGGCTGTACAGGGCCACTTGCAGATCAGGGATAGGTGGGAATGGGGGTGATGCACTGGGGCCTTTGCACATTGTTGCCTGGGGACCTAGAATCTAAATTCCTTTCATCTTTGAGACTCATGAAAACAGAAACCATATTAATTTCTCTCAGTAGAGACCACAGCTGTTGCCCAGTACAGGGAGTAGCATCAGAAATTACTCTGAGGTCAACACAAAAAAGACTCTGTAATGATATTTCCTGAGTTTAGATGCCTCCATCTGACACAGCCATGCTTGTCTTTGGAGCCAGAAAGAGCCTGTAGGTGTTCAGTCCTTCTTTGTCTGGCAGACCCCAAAGGAAGGCTTGTGTGGGCCACCAAACCTGGCCTTCCTTGGCCACTCTGCTGGACATGGCAGGGTTGTAAGTCTAATTGTTACTATGTGACTACTCATGCGTGTTAAAAGATATTTGAAAAATAAAACTAATATTTTGACAAAAGTCAGTGAAATGTCTATTCTATTCCTGGGCACAATGTCCTGGGCTCAGAAGAAGCGGGAAGAAGAAAATGATCATGTTTGCTGTACCATCCTAAAACAGCAAATACCACCATTCTGGTGTATGTTCTCATAGTCTTTTTCCTTATGCAGAGGCTCCTTTTGGAGAATGTATCTGAGGGGTTGCAAGACTGGCTAGCTTGCTCTGTGGACCCTGGCTGAGCCTCTTGAGGCTCATAGATATTAATTAAAAGCAGGGTGGGTCAGGGATCCCTTCTGGGAGGTGGCCCAGGCTCTCTGAGAGGAAGGGGAGTGGGCACTCTGCCTCAATACCCACCTGCCTCTTGTAGGCACCTGTGTTGGCCTTGCTACAACCTTGAGAAGGCCAAGGGACTGGGCAAGTACATCTGTCAGCAATGCTACCTGGTCATTAAGGAGCAGCCCTTCACATTCAGGAATGACTGGTGCCACCTGGACCATTTCAGCTGCACCCATTGCTGCACTTGTCACAGGAACTGGTGGAAAAGGGTGGGAGGTCCCTCCCAGGGCAGTAATGGGGTGCTGGGAGGAAGTGGATGGGCCTGAAAGGCACCGCTGCAGGAAACCCCTTTTTCCAGGGCTCTGTTCAGGAAGGATGTGCATGATCCAGGTTTGCGACTCAGGGGTGAGCGAGGGCTGGGCCCCTGGAAGCAGCTGACAGGAAGGAATCAAAGGCATGGAGAACAAGAGTGAGGAGTAGGGGTTGCTGCTGATATTGGAGAGTGAAGGAGAGAGAAAAGAGAGGCTGCAGAGCCATCCCTTCATGGCTGTCCCAGGCCCCAGTCTGGTGCGGTAGGGCCTAGAGAACAGATAAGCTTCTCAGAGGACTTGACAGTATTTTCATGGGCTGCCTTCTGCAAGTACTGTGCTGGAATTCTGTGCCATGGGGCCTGAGGCAGTGGAAATTCCCAAAAAGATCAAAGAGCCATTTGCCCAGGGTACTCTGCTGGGACAGAGTAGGGCCTCTTAGGAAGCTGCTCCCTGAGGTTGGAAGGGCTGCTCTGAGCCCCTGCCAGTGTGGGCCCTGAAGAATCGCAGGGATGTCATCTGGGGGCTCTGCATTGTCTTTTAGGAAGGAGCTGACTGCTGAAGCCTGAGAGCTGAAGGAGGAACTCTACTGCTTGACATGCCGTGACAAGATGGGTTTCCTCATCTGTGGTGCCTGCTGTTGGCCCATTGAGGGTCGTGTGGTCAATGCACTGGGCAAGCAGTGGCATGTGGAGGTAAGTGAGGCTGGCCCAGACAGGAGGTGGGGGTGCCCCTGGCTCTCGGACACAGTGGGAATCTGGCTGGGCAGCCCCTCCACACTCCCACCCCCAGGCTGGGTGGCTGGCCCCCGGGAGGTACCTTTCTCTTGGGTGCTTTCCCTCCTCACCCCTGACCTAGCACCAGATCATCTGTGTGAACAAGGAGACGACCTTCCTTCCTCCCCTGCTGGCTTTCTAGAGGATTCCAAAGTCATGAGGAAGCTGCAGGGATTGTAGGATTGTCGTTGACAGAACTGGCTGTGTCTGTAGTCCCATGTATACACGGAAGCTGGGTATACCTGTTGTTGAGTTCTTCAGGTGGCCCGATTTACATGGAGCACTCCCCTGCATTGTGGGCTCTGATAGTATTACGGACATTACTTGGAAAGGAGGCTTTCGATCCTCAATACCCTGGCTGGCTCTGTGTCCCAGAAGATCTGCCTTGGGTAGCACCTTTGGGAAGTTCCTGTTGCTGGCCTGGCTTCCAGCCCTCTGTGGGTGGCTGAATCCTTGCTGAATGGGAAGATGCTGCTCTGTGACTCTGGGGCTTGTAGGGGAGTGCCCCCGAAAGACAGACACACACAGCCTTCCAAGAAGGCACCATGCAAATAACAGAGCAGCCCCACCTGGGAGGGCTCTGCACACTTCACTAGCACCTGACAACTTGGGTCAAGGTTGCTAGTGATGCAATAGGCCCAGAAAAGACAGTGATGTGCTGGATCACTCATTGGGCATTGGGGTCATGGTTCTAGCCCTGACCTGCCCTGCATTGCCCCTTCTCTGCTTAGCACTTTGTCTGTGCCAAGTGTGGGAAGCCATTCCTAGGGCATCAGCATTATAAGAAGTAAGGCCTGGCCTACTGTGAGACCCACTACAACCAGGTGAGGCCTGGGCAGAGGATGGGCTGGCAGGGCCTGCAAGAGTGCAGATTTGGAAAGGAGGCTGCCTGCTTTTGGGGGCTGAGGGATTTTGGAGAGCCTGCAGGGAGGTATGCTGGGAAGGCTATTGTGTGAAAAACAGGAGGTCAGAGGAGATTATGTGGACAGCTTGCCTAGGAGTCTGCTGTGGTGCTGATGCTCCCAGTGCAGTGTCCTGGGCAACCCTCCTGCCTTAGTGTTCTCATTTGAGAAATGTTCTCCTATGGCCCAGGCTTCTTGTGGGGACTGAACAAGCTAACTGTGTAAAGTCCTGGGTTCATGGGGGCTGACATGTGCCATCAGCCTCCTTCCTCCTGCTATATCTGGCAAGGCTACCCAGCTGTTTTGGTACAGGAGACATGGGTTACTGCCCTGGCCCATACCCTTCAGGACAGCAGCAGGAACAAAGAGGCATTTTGAGGAGCAATGCCTCAACCTGTTGTCCTTCTGAGGGGTTGATTCTGATGTGCCATGGGTACCCATCACAGGCCTGAGGCTGTGTCCTAGAAAGAGAGCCAGGAGGCCTAGATGGATGCTGAGGGCTTTGGGCAGAGGGGAAGAACAGGCACTAAGCCATACCTCTGGTCTGGGGCTGGAACACTGCTGCCTGTATTTTGATATCTGCTTGGTCCACAGCTCTTTGGGGACATCTGCCACCATGTGATCGAGGGTGATTGTAAGGCACTTCTGTCCTTGTGCCCCCTCCTTCCCCTGTCCCCCTTCACTATCCCCTGCCCCCCAATCCTATCCCTCTGGGCTGTGGGTCCTGCCGCTGTGGACCCAGCTGGCCTTCACTTTGCACAGCTGAGCCTGTAGGAGAGGCCTCCTAAGGCAGAGTCCCATCTGCCTTCACAGTGGTTTTAGCCCTCAACAAGGCTTGGTGTGTGAACTGCTTATCTTGCTGCACCTGCAACAGTAAGCTCACCCTGAAGTCTTGCCAGCCTCTCAGGGGGACCTGCGCAGGATCTTCCTTCTCCATGGAGCATATCAAGGGGCTCTAAACTGAGTGGGCTTTCTATGGGCTCTGCCTTTCATAAGGTCTTCTTGGTCACTTTCTGTTGTCAGGCCCTGGGGGGTGCGGTGGAAGCAAGGGGCAACTCCAGCCCCATGGAAGCAGGTCCAGAGACCCCCAGAGCATGGTGAAAGGAGGAGTACCACACAAGCACAAGGACATTGGGCTCTGGGGGGGGGAAGGGCATTGCAGCCCAGGGAACAGCAAAGTCAAAGGCAAAAGAATCAGACTGCTGGCTCATCCAGGAAGCTGAGAGGTGCTGTGAGGTGAGGTGGAGCAGGTTTCTGAGGACAGCAGGGAACATGGTGGGTCCTGAAGTGTCAGAATCTGAGAGAAGCCTTTAGGAGGGAAGGGAGGCTTGGAGGTCCATCTCCCTCTCCACTGGGACCTTTGGTGAGAAGCTCACCATGGGGTCTGGCCTACTGGCTGGGGCAAGCTGGTGGGGAGGCTGTGGGCTAGGGGAAGAGGGCAGGCTGCTTCTCAGGCTCTGGCTCTGTGGGTTGAGGAAGACCTGGCTCAGAGCTGACAGGGCATGGGGCTCTCCTGACTGCTGCACTTCCTCCCCAGGAACAAGTTTATGGAGTTTGACATGAAGCCCATGTGTAAAAGATGCTACAAGAACTTCCAACTGGAGCTGAAGAAGCTGGTGGAGCTGGCTGCCCTCAAGGCCTAACCCAAGTCTGTGGGCCTCCCCTCTACCTGAGGGGCCTCCCCTTGCCCTCACTTCTCCTCTTCTTGCTGGTCTTCCTGCTCCTGCTGAGCTCTTCTGTTTGCCACCTCCATTGCTCATCTTATCTCCCTTCATGGATCTTCCCTTCTCTCTGGTCAGCATTCCCTCCTCTTCCCTTTGCTCCCTTTCTTGCCCTCTTCCTGAGACTCTTCTCTCCCTTGCTATGGTCTCCTCTCCCTCCTTCTCTGCAGGCACAGGGCAGAGGTAGGGGCCTGGATGTGTTGAGCCTATGACAGGTCCATGTCTACAAGCTTTTGCCTGACATCCTCAAGGGACAGGAGCAAATTGGGACCTGGAGTCACCTGGCCCTGGATGGGGGCCACTTCTCTTAGCCTTGCCTAGTAGACCTGTTCCATTCCTACAGGAGGCCTGACAGCTCACACTCTTTTGTGAGGGCTTGGCCAGCCTCTGCCCAGACTGGCCTCACTGTGTACCTATGTGGCCTCATACAGCCAGGTAGCTGCCCTAGCCCCAGGACCAAGGCCACAGGGAAGAGGAACTGTGGTGAACCACCCTCCCATCCCTCAGCCACCCACTCAACCAAGTAGGATCCTTGTGCCTGAACTGGGCCAACAAGTCCTGCCAACTCACCCCATGAATCAACAGGATGGACAAGGACACTACTCCTCCCTCACTCAGGAGGCTTCTTTCCTAAAATATGGCCTTGGCTACTCCATCCCAGGCTTGGGTCACTGTGGGTTTCCCAGGCTCCTCTGTGGTCACCGCAGTCCCTCCATCCCCATACCCCAGGCACACATTAAGCCTCTGGGTAAAGCTGGGGGCCAGAGGTGGTGGAGCCAGGTGGGTGGCTCATTCCTACCCTCCAGGGAGGACACTTCCTCCATGGCCAGCACAGGACTTGGTGTGACTCACACTTGCACAATAAATAAAGGCTTGTGTACACAGCCATTTTGTTTGCGTGGTCTGTGGCGATGGGCTCAGGAGGTGGGGCATTGGCCCCCTTGAACATACTTCAACAGACACCAGACAGGGCAGGTGGGACCCAGTTCCTGTTTCCAGGGCTAGGCTTCCATCAGGGCTTGAAGAGAAAGGCCAGCCAGAAACCTGCAGTCCATGAAGGATGACCAGGTGGGTGGAGTGTGCTGGGGGACAGGCTCTGACAGGGCTGCCAGTGCAGGAGGTGCAGCCAGTCCTTTCAGGCTGTGCATCCAGATCTGCCTCCTGCATGAAGCCAGCAGCCTCTGCCTCTACCTGGCAGCAATGATGTGTCCCATTTTATTGCCATACAGGGGAAGGAGGAAGGTATGCAGAGAGAGGGGCTTTTCAACCTAGTCCAAGAAATGGGAAGGAAGGAGGGAGGAAGGGAGGGGAAGAATGAAGGAGGGAGAAACCAACGAAGTCATTCTCTGAGAGTGGAGTTTTCATCCATGTGTCTCTGGAGAAGTCACAATGCTTTTCCTGGAAGAAGCCCTTTGCTGGCTAGTGCCTCCCAGGCCTCCTGCTCACCTGAACCCTTATCCTTTCTTTTCACTGACACATTCCTCCCTGCTCTTGGAATTTTTATTGAACATTCTTGGGTGGTTGTCTCAGCCATCTGCCAACTGGGCCAGGAGGCCTGCCACCTCTGGACCCATGCAGGGGAGGGGTCCTGCCTGGAGCGATGAGGGTTATGTAGTGTTCTGGAGAGGGGGCAGCATGGAGTGTTCTGGAGAGGGGGCAGCAAATTTTAGCCTCTGGCAGAGGCCAAAAGGACCCCAAATTGGGAAGGTTGATTGCATGGACAAGTGCACCACCGCTGCTAAGGGTCAGCCAGGGCTGGAGCCCGGGTAGCCCGCTGCTTGTTCACAGTGCTCAGGAGCTGTTGCACATATGAGGTCAGCAGGTCATCCATCTTGTAGCCCTGGACAAGGGAAGGGTGAGGTTGGGAGCTGTTGGGTACAGCTGGGGGTGGTCCTTACCAGAGCCCGGCAGTACTCAACTTTTGCTTCAGGGACACACTGGGCAGGGAGGTGAGAATGGAAATCAGTCTCCTGCTACAAGAAGACTGACCCAGAACCACAGGGCCCTCTTGCTAGGTCTTGCCACCATGCCCCTGGGTGACACCTATCCCTCACCTCCTTTCAGGTCTCCCAGCCTGGCATCATCCACAGGTAACCTTGCCTCCATAGTTAGTAACTGGCCAGGTGGAAGCAGGGCACCAGCGTGGAGGAAGCCTGTCCCCAGTGCCTCTGGGTCCTGTGTGTTTGAGCTGGGATGGGGGGGCTCACCAGAGAGGTCTCGCACAGCAGGCGGCTGCCCCGGCCCAGGCTCCCCAGCACCATGTGGAAGTAGGTGCTGCCGCTGCTCCAGCTGGAGATCTTGGTGAATGGGTAGGTGGTGAGCAGCTCCTGGGGGCAGAGTGGCTCAGGGTCTGAGTCTGAGCTGCTGCCCTGGTGTCTACCTGAGCCCCTGGGTCCATGGGGGAGGGGCAGAAGGGCAGATGACCACAGCCCCACCTCTGTGGGGGGTCTTGAGACCCTGGCAGCCTTCCCAGTCCTGTGGAGCCCTGATGCTACCTTGGTCTTGGGGTGGATGAGCAGAACTCCATGCCGGTTGATGGCAATGAGGATGATGTCCGGGTAGGAGGGCTCCGAGGTTTGCTGGGAAGGAGTGTAGTGCTCAGAGCCCATCCTGGCAAGCCAGGTTACCTTCCCTGAGGCACATACACGTACACATGTGCCCACATGCTCCTCTCAAGCCCAGTGACCAGACTTGCCCCAAGATGTATGTTTGGGGGAGCTCAGGTTGTTGGGGCCAGAGCTGGGGTGGAGCCTTCTTAGGCAAACACAGGTGTGCATGGGGTAACACATACCTTCACTTCGAAGAAGGCAGACCCAAAGGTGGGCCACCGGCAGATCCGCTTTAGGAAGGCCACTTTGGCCTCCTCCACTGCCTTGTCCCTATGCTTGTCATAGGCCAGAAGGATGCTCTGTGGAAGATTAGGGTTAGTGAAGGCCTGGTGGAAGCCACTGCCTCTCCAGGCTCTTCACACAGAGCCTAGAGGCCTTAGCCCAGAGCCTGTATACCTGGGACTAGCTCAGTGGCCAGGGTGGGGGGGCGGTGTGTATGCACTGAAAGCCAGGTGTGTCCTCCGCTCAGAATGTGTCTGTGAGGTGCTATGGTCAATGTGGGGAAGGTGTGATATACTTAGGCCCAGACCATCCTCCATACCCAGAAATATGCTCATTCTGCCAAGGCAGGGTCCCTGGGAGGGGCAGTAACCTGAAGGTCCCTCCCCAGCTCCTATGAGGGACCTTTTTCCACTCCTCCAAGGACATCAGGTGCATAAGATTCTCCGGCACAAGTTCCCTCAGGATCTTGGGGATGTTAGCTAGCTGGGACTGGTCGTTGTCAAACTGGGCCTTGTAGACGAGGCCTGCCAGCTGGATAGCATCCTCCTGGGAACACTTGTGGAACCCACGCAGATACTTGGGCAGCTCCTGGGTTATGGATACACTGGGAGTTAGGCTGCTGCCCCCCAACTCATGTGGCAGGTGGCAGAGGTGTTAGCTTACTCCCACCTGGGAGACAGAGCTAGCAAGAAGCTAAGGCCCTTAGGATAGGGTCTCCTGCATGGGCAATGACCCCCATGAGTTGGGGCAGGGACTCGTAACATCTTGCTGTGAACACAGTGGCCCACTCGACCCCTATGTAGTTGACCCTACAGACAAAGGCTAGTGTTCCTCTGACTGTGGGGTGAAGGGAGGTCCCCTTTCCCCACCCCTCCCTGGCAGTCAGGCTGCAGGTGCTGGCATAGTCACTGTTGCCAAATGCTACTCTCCCTCTGCTCCTGGCTCCAGAAACTTCAGGGGGTAGGTCTGGTAACCACATGGGGTGAGCCTTCTGGATATTCCTGGACCTTCCTCCAGAACCCAGTAGACTACAAGGCCCCTGGGACAATGAAGCCCTCATAGGCCTTCTGCCTCCACATCTCTGAGTAGGTGTGGGATGGAGTGAGGGTGGACCCAAACCCCCACTGGAGGGAGCCTTTCTGGGTACCTGGTGGTAATGGAGTATGGTGTCAGCACGCATGTCCTTCTCTGGGGCCACATTGAGCCACAGTTTTCGCATGAAGTACACCTGGTAGGGAAGCGTCACAGGGGCCCCTGGGCAGGGACATCAGTAAGCACCCAGCCTGGCCTGGGGCCCAGCTTTCACCAGGACCACCTCCAGCCTGCCAGGCTCTGTGGCCATGCCCCACCTCCCCTGGCCCAGGGCCCTGCTGCACCCTGCCCGTAGCACGTCCTCCTGACACATTTACAATGTTGCTGTGTTTGCACCTGCTGCCTCCCCTGCCCACATTTCTTCCTCACTGGTCCAAATTCTCCTTCATCTTTCAAGACTAGTATAGAAGCCACCTTCTCCAGGAATGTTCCTGGACCTCCCTGTCATGCCCCTGTCCACCCCCATGGCCCCGTGCAAACTTCCCCTGTTCTACACCTTCCCTGATATCTTGTCCCTGTCTGAGCTGGGAGAGCTCCAGGGCAGGGCCCCCACAGCTGGTCCCAGGCCTGGCCATACCCATGACATGGTGGGGGGAGGGGTGGTATAAGGTGGAATGAATGAATGGTCAAGGGCCATGCAGGAAATGCCAGGGGAGTCTTGTGATCTGGCCCAAGGAGTCAGACAGTCCCCACCCCTGCCCCTCCATTGCAGATGAATCCCGACCCTGCCCCACAGACACTCCCCACCTTCTTTCTGAGGCTTGCTCTTCTTCACCCAGTCAGACAATTGCCACAAGGAGTCAAAGAAAAAGTCTCCCTCCTTTTGGCTGATGACCTGGGTTGGGTAGGGAAAGAGGCAAAGGGGGGTGCACAGGTGGAAGGGCTTCCTGGGAGTGCATTCCTGGGGACGCCAGGGCCTGGGAAGCTAGGTGCCACACTGGGCCTTGCTCACTCAGGGACCTGTGGACTTCATGAGCCCACTCTCCTTTGTCCCTTCAGCCCCTCAGCCCAGTGGGGACTTCCACACACCCTGCCCACTTGCTTCTCTGGCATCTAACCTTCCTGCCAGCTGTACCTTGTCTGCAATCTTGATAAAGAGGCTACAGCCTTCCCAGGAGGCCAGCTGCAGTCTGGTGGAGATGCTTTCACACATGTCCTGCACCCGGGTGTGGGCTCCCACTTCCAGCATCTGGGCAGAGGGATGGCGCAGGACCATTTCAGAACAAGTTCAGCTCAGCTGAGCCCTCAAGCCCTGACACTGCTGCACCTTCCTAAGCTTGGCTGGACACACCTGGCCTGAGAAGGGCAAGACTTCTTTCTATAAAACTGGCCAGATGTTATGTTGTTTAGTTATACAGTTTACTGTCTTGGGGGTATGAGATGCTGAGCATTTGAATTTGCTTTGAGAGCCCTGCAGCCAGGCTGTGGTAACTTTCCATCTGGGGACTTCACCAGTGTTTAGACTGTAAAGGCTCATTGCTCCTTGGCCTCCTCTGCTCCTTGCTCTACTGCTGCCACTTGGCTGAGGGCCTCTTTATCACAGCTGGGACTGGATGGTTTTCCTTCTCCCATCTGCCCCATCTATGGTTCCCAGCTCCCACCATGAATTTTTTCCACAAGCACACCCAATGGCAGCACCTGCTCCCTGTGCTCTGGTCAGAAGCCCAAGGGGTCCCATGCTCTGGGACTTAGACTTGCTGCCCACCCTTCTGGCCTTCTCTGTCTTCTGCCCCAGCCTAGAATGTTCCTCTGTACATTTGGGACAGTCCTGACTTTGAATTGTACTAGTAGCCTCCCTGGGGGGCGAGGTGACTGCCCCTCTCTGCACTGGCCTGAAGTACATGAGGGTGCACAGCACTCAGTTCACTATTGTAGCACACCAGTGATGGGGCAGGGGAAGAGAGTTTCTCAGGGATTCCCGTAGGGAGTGGGGTGGGATTCACCTCACTGGTGTCATTGGGGAAGTAGATCTTGTGGCAGATGCGGGAGATGTTCTGCTCTATGGCCTCCACCTCCACTTGGTGTGGGGGCTTCTTCCGGGGCCCCGCCCTAGAGTAGGACAGTACACACTGCACATGGCACCCTGTCCCCCACCCTGCTGGCCAGCCCCAGCCACCACTACTGAGGGGTGGTTCCCAGGGGGCTGCTGCACTTAGGGTGCTCAACGTGCAGCCCAGAAACGTGGCAGAGGCCAGCCCAGCCTTACTTCCCTTGTGACTCAAGGTTCTGAGGAGGCAGGAAAAGCCTGGAACACACATGGGGAGGGGACCCAGCTGGTCAGGACTTCCAACACACCAGGTGGGGTGTTTTCTTGTTCTCATGAAGAATGGGCATGTGGCATGAGGGTCAGGGACTCCTGCAGGGCCTCTCTGAGGGTACCCACCTCCCCCTCCACAACCAGGGCTGCTACTTACTGCTGTAGCCACACACATGGCCAACCTACTCTCCCTCATAGCCCCAGAAGTCCAAGCTAGGGAGACAGGCAGTGGGACTGAGATCTGAGAGCTGAGGAAAAACTGCCAGGCTCTAAGAGGGCTGGGTTGGAAAACTGCACATGGATTGGCAGGGGTGGGCCTCTGACTTAGGAGGGGAGGATGGGTGGCTTGGGGTATCCAAGTCACCTTATGACCTCTAGGCAGTTCCCTGTGGGTTCTAGTTAGTCAGCTGTGTCATGGGGGGTGGGGGGGCAGACAGGGGGAGCTTGTGGCAGCAGCCCTGGTTGTGGAGGGGGAGGTGGGTACCTCAGAGAGGCCTTGTAGGAGTCTCTGACCCTCCTGCCCCATGTCCATTCTTCATGAGAACAAGAAAACACCCCACCTGGTGTGCTGGAAGTCCTGGCCAGCCAGGTCCCTTCCCCATGTGTGTCCCAGGCTTTTCCTGCCTCCTCAGAATTTTGGGCCACAAGTTTCTGAACCTACCAGAAGCCTCCATGACCACCCAGGTCCCACTGAGACCCTCTTGAGCCTCACTCTTCATCCTCCTCCCCAGTGGCTAGGGACTTGGTCCTGCCTCCCCAAACTGACACCAGCTTCTGCAGAGAATGCAGGGTCTGGCTGCACTGGGCCACAAACTCCGGAAGGGCCCAGCTGGCTCTCTTAGCATCTCCAGGTGGAAGTCATGGGAGCTGCCAGATTCACCTCAGCACCCTCTGGATACGGCGGCTGCAGTCAGGGGCCAGCAGCTCCATCCTCCTTGTGTCTATGAATTTCTGGACGTGGGGCATTAGCGCCTTGCCAGGTGGGAAGAGACCAGTGCAGAGCCACAGCAGTTGCCAGCCCCGCTCTTCACTATACCTGGGGATGACAGAGTCCATCAGCCCAGGAAGAACCCCTCCCAGAGGCCAGGTGAGCTAGGCACCTTGGGGAGATGGACATGGGGCATGCTCAGCCATGGACAAGGAAGACCATGACCCAGCTGCTCAAAGCCAAGAAGGCTTTCATACTCATTAGCTGGGGAGGGGTGCTACTTTGTCCATTTTGCAGAGGGTCATGCTGAAGTTTAGAGAGGCCAAGGGTGGCAGCAGGCACAGCCCAAAACAGGTACATTGCTCTCCTTGCTCTGATCACTCCAAGAAGTCAGCAGGACAGACCAGGGTTCCAGCCCATCCCTCAGCTACGGCAAGTGCCTGGGCAGGCTGTGTGGCCTCCAGGAGCTGCCACCTCCCTGTCTGAACAGTGGGCACAGACTCTGGGAGCCATTCCCACCCCATCCCCAGCAGACCTCTTGGTATTGTGTGTCAGCTGCTTCAGGATCTGGCAGTAGACTTCATCCTGCAGAACCGTGTCCTGGAGGGCCCACGAGAAGATCTGGTCAGTGAGCTCCATGGAGGTCCAGGCCTGCCGAGAGGGGTAATCGCCCATATACCTGAGAATGGGTGTGGCTATCAAGGAGAATAAGCTGGTGTGGTTGTCTGTCAACACTGATCCTGAGCCCCAACCCACATGACACCTGAATAGTTCTATGAGCTGCACACTGCCCCTGCCTTGTGTTCTGTGAGACCTGGCCCCTCTTGGGGTGATGGTGGGGTTCATCCCCATGGAGATGGCATGGAGCTGGGGCAGGCTGGCTGGGGAAGGATATCGATGAAGATCTGACAAGTGATGTCCCACAGTTCAGTGTTGGCATGGACACGCTTGAGCAGAGGCTGCCGCAGTGGCTCAGGGGAGTGAGCCCACAGGTGGCCCCGGGACCTGGTCAGGGGGTACATGGGTCTGCTGACTGTTTCCTTCTCCAGGGCTCTGTCAAAATAGAGGCTGGTGTGAGAGCCATCTCTATCCCTGCTGCTCCTCTATCCCCTCCCCATCTGCCTCCTGTTTGGCATAGTCAGGCAGGGGACCCAGACTCCAGTGTGGGTCCCTATGGAGGTGCCATCTGCATCCACAGCACTCAGCTGAGACACAGGTCACCCCCTCCAACCTCCAGGGTGGTTGTGGGAGCCTTCTTCCCAGGTGGACACCACACCTGCCTCTGTGGCCTCCCCAAAGCTCTCAGGGAGTACAGAGGGGCTGACTGGGGCTGGGCCTGGTGGTGTGGGTTGGGGGGGGGTGGTAAGCACCTAAAAAACTCATAGGAGAATGTCTCCAGGGTGTGCAGCTTCTCCTTGGCCTGCTCCTCAGGCAGTGGTTCTGCTGGTTGCCCCTCCTGAGCTGCAAGCTTCCGCTTCTCTGGTGACATGGCCAGCAAGCTCTGTGGGGGCACATGCCTATGGGTGCCAGGAGCCACTGTCCACAAGGCCCTCCCCATAGGATCCTCCTGACCTAGTTGTCTCAGTGACTTAGGAGGGGCAGGGCTACAGACCTGAACAGGCCTGGGCCTACTCCTCCTGTATCACCTATCGTGACCCAGGACCAGTGACTCAACTTCCCTGAGCCAGATTCCTTTCTCTTAGGAGGGCTTCTCAAACTTCCCAGGCTCCCTTTCCCCACAGCGCCTCTCTTCAGGGGCATATGCCACCTGGTCCTGCTGCCTGGCTCATACCTCCTGTAGGTTGAACACAAATGTCACTACCTCAGTGATGCCTGCCAGACAGGGTGAACTCCACCCTATTATTTGCTTTCATAACAACCAGTGCTGTTTTTTGGTGGCACTGTATACTTGCTATCAGTTGATCACTTGCCCCAGTGCTCCTTGAGGGCAGAGTCCCTGTTGTGGTCAATTCTGTATTGCAGACATGGGATAGACAGTTGGCACTCAATATATGCATGTTGGAATCTTTACCTGTCCTGCTTCCCAGTAAGGCTGGTCTCAGGGGATGGAGTAGACTAGTTCTCAAGAGTAGGGAGACTTGAGCCCCCTTGAGTCAGGGTTTCAATGAGGTGGGGGCTGGGGAAGGCATGGGTTTGTTCCTAGGACACACCCATGGTAGGAGAGATGGAATGGATGCCCACTTACTAAGCTTCCCATAAACTGTCAAGCACTGTGCTGGACATGGCATAGACACTGCCAGCTTCATGGTCACCCCAGAGGAACAATGGAGTTGGCAGAGCTGGCCTGATGCTCAGGTGGCCCTCATGGCCCTCAGTGAGGTAGGATACAGGCCCTTGAGCTAGGACCCTCAGATGGGCATCCTGGCCATTTCCCATGTGCTCATGATACCCTGATTGAAGATGGGTTACCAGCAGCTGTGCAGAGGGCTTGGTGACGGTAGGGATGGCATAGAGGTGGGTGGTAAGCATCAGCCCCATCTTGCCTGTCCTGTGGTTCTGGCCCAGGATCCAATTCTCAGAAGCCAACAATCCCTGCTTCTTGGTCAGGATCAGCAAGTCCCCCTTTTTAAAGGGCAGGAGGGTGGCGTCATCTGCAAATCCAGGTTACACACACAAGGGCAGAAAAGCCACAATTTACCAATGGGTCTGCAAAGGCTGTGGTATGCTGGAATTTTACGGGTTGTCTTTTGAGAAATGAGGGAGCTGAGACATAGAACTGAGGGCCTGGGCCACTCTGATGGTAGTGGTGGCAGGATTCGAAGAGCTTGGGCTCTCAAGGTCCTGGACAGGCCCAGAACCCAGTGGGCAGGGGCAGGAGAGCTCTGACCATGGCCCTACCTTGGGAGACTTGCTCAGAGACCTGACCAGGAGCTGTGGCCTGTGAGGCCAGAGGTGTGCAATGATGGAAGGAATGCCCAGGCTGGCAGTCACCAAGCCAGCCTAGGTGTCATGTTACCTTCATCTGTAAAGTAAGATAACAGTCCCTTTCTCTGTGGGGCAGTGGTGGGGGCAGACTGGGTGACAGCAATAAGATTTTGGGACTGATGATTTTTACTGCTATGGGGCCTTCAGCACAGCCCCTCCCTCCACATCCCAGTGATCCTCCTCACTCCCTTCCCAAGTCCTGCAGTAACAGCCCCACCAATTTTCCATGAGTGCTCCTACAGGGGTTGGGAACTAGATGTAGCGTTCAAATCCCTCTTCTCCTGAGCTGTGTGATCCTGGACAAGCTGCTTCCCTTTTCTGAGCTTCTGGTTCCTTGTCTGTAAAATGGGGTAACGGGATGGCTGTGGCAGTAGTGCTCAAACTATATGCCCATGGCAGGCTGTTCTCTGCAGGGGGAGAGGCTAGGCCCTTCCCATACTTCCCTTGGTATGGTCCTCAGCTAGGGTGGCCTTGAAGGCTTGGAGATCACCTTCTTTAACCCCTCATTTTGTGGAAGGGAGAGTTTTGCTAAAAGCTGTCCCTTCAGTGTTTTATGGTCCTTTCTCCATCTCCCTGCTCAAGTCCCTGAGCCCTGCTCCTTGTCTCATGGCTGTTACAACATGAAGATGAGCAAGTTTCCCTTTCACCAAACACACTCGCACCCCACCCGGCCAGGCACCTGTGGCCTTCTGGTCCTGCAGGGCCATAGCGAACACAGATCTCTCCTTCAAGCCCTCCAGAAACATGGCTACCAGCTCAGCGATGGCCACACTGCTGGGGGACATAAACTCATATTCCTCTTCATGTAGTGTAGACAGCAACAGCCTCTGCCCACCCTGGGCCTCCCTGAGGAGACAAAAGTGCCACATGACCGAAGGTCTACTCCACCCTTCCCATTTCCACCACTTAACAACCTCACTGAGGGCGACCCTCCTGAGTTACAGAAAAGGAGACACAATGACTTGTGCAGGGCCACCAGCAGAGCTAGGGTTGGCCCAGACCCCTGGCAGCACTGTGTGTGGTGAACAAAAGACAGCCAGAGCTCAGGACCCATGGGTCCTCAGAGGCAGTCAGTGGTACAAAGCCACAGTACATGGGGTCAGCTCTGGGTAGATAATGAGGTAGCCAGTGTGCAGCGCCACCAGAGGGACACTGCAAAGAACTGAGTTGGAACTAAGATGAGGCGCCAGCTTTGGTGAACTTGGGTGAGCTACCCAGCCTCTGCATGTCTCAGTTTGTTCATGTGCAAGCTGGGAGATGCTGTGAGGACTTCATGGCAAATGGGAATGTGCCTAGCATGGTCAGCCTCAGGAAGTGGTGGCCAGTGTGTGCCCTGCACCCAGTGGTAACAATTATAATGGTTATGCCACCCTGGGGGCTTTTACTGAAGGGGCTCTTCAGGACACAGGCCAGCCTTTCCAAAGGACTTGGAGGCATTCTCAGGAGATGAGAGCCATAGAGAACCTTGAGGGTAGGTGGCTGGGCCCAGCATGGCCTGCAAGGCCACTCTAGCATGGCCATGTGACCTTGCACACATCCAGGCACCCAGGCCCTGTCCCTTGATTCTTCTCCTAGATGGCCTGTACCTTCTGTATGACCAGTAAGAAGGAAGGAGCCTATAAGGAATATACACCTGAAAGGCTGCAAGATCATGTGCCCCTTCCAGGAGGATGTGGGTGTAAAGAGAGGCTGAGAGGGCAATGCAGATTCACAGACGCAGTACCTTGTGGGCAGAGCAGTGTGGCCAGTGACAGGGTAGGGCCCAATGTTCAATGGCCACCACACTATACACATCAGTCTTCATCCCTGTACTCCAGCTGGGCTCCCAGGATCAATGTGCCTCCCTTTCTCCATCTCTCCTCAAGCCCCAAGGATTGAGCTTTGAGGAGAGAGAGATTTGAGCATCTTCCTTTGGGGCACACCCACCTTTTGGTGATCAGACTCATGACCTCTGGGAAAGACAGTTCTAGGAGTATCCTCTCCTTCTGGTCCAGGAAATATAGCCCCTTCCAGTTAATAGCCAAGATCAACTGAGTTTTTGGCAGTTGGGGTCCTGGCCAGAGGAGACAGAGTGTGAAGCATGAGCTGGCCCTGGGTAGAGGTCCTCACCCACACCCCTCACCCCATCATTTGCCATTACCAGAGAAGGTGGTAACTTCAAAGAGTCTGGAGAAGAGTAGTGGCCACTGCAGGCGGGCGGCATCCACTACCTGCTCCTGCACGTCCCGTGGCATAGCCCGCTTCTGGGTGTATGGTGCCTGCTCAGGGACATGGTGTGTCACCACCATCACTCCTCTCACATCTCTCAACAGGGGTGTAACCCCAAACCCTCCTCACTCCATCTAATACTCACCTGGTGCCCAGGAACTTGTTCGTTGGATCATTCTTTGAAGCCCCTACCTACAGTGGAGCCAGTGCCTAGTAAGGACTGTGTGGGAAGGCTAGGGGGCTGATGAAGCCCTATTTTACCTGCCCTGGGGGAAGACCCTTCATGGATGATTCTGAGAAGGGAGGGAGGTTTTCTTCTTCTTTAGTGTCAGGATGCCAGTGAGCTGTAGGGCCTGGTTGCTGCTGGCTACTGCTGCATGGAAGGCTGTGCCACACATTTGGGTGTGTCTTCAGGCTTGTGTCCATGTGCTCTGGTAGGCTTTTGCCAGCACAAGCCGCTTGGGTCTGTATCTTGTTCTGAACATGTGGCCTGTCTTGGTGTGTATCTCTGTGTCCTTGGTACCTCTTTTTTTCTACTTCCACATATTTGGGAAGCATTTTCCAGGGGCCTCCACCTCAACTTTCCCTCTCCAGTCCCCATCTCCACTTTCCTTCCTCCCTCTTTGTTGCTGTTCCCCCTCCTTCACCCTTTCCTCTCCCCATCTCCACTGCTCTGTGTGTATGACTGAACTTTCTTTTTACTGTTTGTTGAATAAAATATTTCTTTTGTTTCTACTTTAAAAATGGTTGGGTAATATTCACATACTGACTTGGGAAATATAAATTGATGTACCATATCTGAAGAGTGATTTGGCAATATTCCACATACATCAAATATTTTAGAAAGTTCATACAGTCTGAAATCCTTTTTATAGGAATTTATCCTGATGAATAAATCAAGTGTATAAAAGTTATTTCTACAAGGTGGTTCACCTTGTTGTTTACATAGTCAAAAATGGTAAATGACCTTAACATTAATAAATAGGAATCAAAAAAGTGAATTATAATTAATTGATATATACTATGCACTCATTCAAATAAACATAAAGATCAGTATGTAGGGACATGGAAACATGGCCCCATACTATGGGGTCAAGTGAAGAAACAATTTGAAAATTATCATAGAATATGATCTTTTTCTTTTTAAAAAGATGTCTTTCTATCATATTCATGTCTCATCCGTGCACATGTGAATAAAGAAGTCTGGAAGGGTATATAGCACAATGTTAAGCATGATATATGATGATTTCACTTTTTGCGTTTGTCTATATTTTCTGATTTATTTGGTGATGTACGCGTTTGAAGTGTTTAATGAAAAAAATCATTGAAACTACGTCCACTTTGGAGAAAAGTGGTGAGGGAAAATCTCCTAATTCTTTACCCTTAGCCCAACTCCCCCTTCCCAAAGGAAGGCCACTTCTTACTCATGATCATTTAGGTTTATGTATGCCTCTAGTTCCCCTCCTTCTTGCATATGCCCCCCAAAGTCCACATCTTTCTTGCAAACACATCTTTCCAGGCTGGGGAACACCATAAAAGCTCATGAGGGGCTCTGCTGCCACGAATGCCTGTCACAGGAGTACTCCCAAGGAGTGTAAGTGCAGGTGAATGTCTGTGGAACAAGGCTTTGATGGCCAAATATGTTTGGGAAATGTTGGATAAAACAGTCAGACTTTCTACTGCATGAACATTTCACTGGGACTCCCTAGAGCAGAACAGAGCAATAGCATTTCCGAAACCACAGGCACACAGGATTAGGCCCACTTCAGGTTACCTTTTGAGTGGCAGAAAGGAGATGGCATCACTTGGTCTTCTGCAATGTCCTTCTCTGAATCTGATTGGGCCCTCCTACTGGAACTACTCAGCTGGGGCTTATCTCCCTGCTATTGGGCTGTCAATCTCTGATGAACAGACACTGAGCTGTCTTCTTCTTTCCCACTCCCTATTCTGTCCTTTCTTTGTCCACAGCACCATAGGGAGTATGGAATTGGGGGAAGCTTTAATTAAAGGGTTTCATTCTCCATCATTCCCCACACAGCTCTCCTGCAACAGTGGCATCAAGCCATGTCTGGTGCCTCAGAAATGCCTGTGTTCCCTCATGCCTGTTGCAGAGCTCAGCACAAGAGGAAGGCTCTGACAGAGGGGCAGGTCTGGGAAGGCCTATCCTTGTGAGGAAGGGAAGAGAGGCCAGGGGATTGTGAATTAGATGGTATGTCTTTGCTGTCCCTCTTGGGGTGGAAGTTAGGGAGCAGCAGAAACCTGCACTGGTGTGGGGGCTCGTGGGGTGAGTAGAAGCATGGGGAGGAGGTTGTGAGCCCCTAGGGGGAGCCATATTCACATGGTGCAGGATGACCAAGCAGGGAGAAAGAGAGGCAGCCCTCCCTGCTGTCAGAGCCTGAACAGAGCATGCAAGGCCCAGAGAGGGGCCAGGACAGGGCAGCATGGTGCAGAGGCAAGGGTGGGGTCAGGTCAGCCACTGGATGCCCTCTTGTGCCAAAGGCTAGGGCCTGGGCAGATACTGAAGTAGAGACCAGTATGGATGAGCTGCATGGATCCAAGAAGCCAACTTGAAAGGAGGAGGGAGCATGGATGGGCCTGTGATAGGGAGCTGAACTGAAGGAGCTTGGTTAAACCTGAAGACACAGAGTTATGCTATGTGTCAAGTTAAAGTTACTGTTCCCAGTGGGTGGGGGGCTCATAGGGAGGGTCCTACTCTCTAGGCTCCCACCCCCAGAGAAGAGCCAGGGCTCTGTGGAGGCTGACCTTGGCATGGGCAGCAGTGATGAGGCTAACCCACTGCTCCAGGGGCTTGGTCCTGTACAGTTTGGAGGGGATGCAGCTGGGCAGAAGCTCCTGGACTGCCTCTCTCCCAAGTGAGGCACCGAGTTGCACATAGCAGTGCTGGGCCAGCAGCTCCACGAGCTCTTCCTCCTGCACAGTCCAGGGCAGACATGCAGGTAAGGGAGGATGAGTAAGAGCCTTCCCTCCCCTGCCATGCCTCTGATGGTGCCCCAGTGCTCACCCCAGCACAGCAGAGATGACCAGCACTTGGGCAAGAACCAGGAGTGTGAATAGCCACCAGGCCTAAGACCTCCTCCAGGCAGAACTTGCCCTTTCCCCAGCTCAGTGGGTGGACTTACCATATGCCCTTGACTGGGGCCTAACAAGGGATGTTCCCTGTGCTCCTGTCTTAGCCCTCAGGAAGCTATGAGGAGGTGGAGGAGGCCCAGGTGGAACCCCGACATCACTGGCTGTGTGGGGTGAATGTGGGTAAGGACTTCACCCTGTCTTACCCAGTCCTCACTTGTCAAAGGTGACTAGTGGCCACCCTGAAGGACTTCTGCAAGAACTCAATTGAGTGGGATCTTGTATGAGGCACCCAGAATAGATTCCCTGCTCCAGGGGTCCCACAGGTATAAACTGCCCTATGCTCCTGGGAGACGAAAATTCTGTGGCTGCCTGCCCTCTGGGCTCCCGTACCCCTAGCCCCTGACTCTCCTTGCCTACTGCCCCACTCCAGGCAGGCTTCCAGGAGTCCTGAGAGCATCTTCCTCCTGATTCAGGCACAGGGAGATATGTACCAGCTGAGTAGGTACACTGTTCTCTCAGGGCTCAGGTGCATGCTCTCCCCTCCCTCAATTCTTACAACCATACAAAGGGCTCTGTATTTTCTAGCTGAGGGCCTGAGGCACAGAGGTTATATAAGAATCCAAGGTCACAATGCAAGGAAGAGGCACAGGCAGGAGGACTTCAACTAGTGCTAGGGCTTCAAGGTCACATCCTTAAAACCAGGCCCTGCTGCCCCATATGCAGCTGCCATTAATGAGGCCAGGCAGGCCTGGGGCTGATGAGAGACTTTCCCTGCCCACTCTTATACATGGGCCCTGGAGGCATGAGTGAACCTGTGGCCCAAGGGAAGAGCACATGGAGGCCCAGCAGTGGGGCCTAGGGACCTGTATTCCATGCATATATCCCCAGACCCCATGTCTCTGCCTCTGCCCCTGCACATCCCTTAGGCCTGCTCTGCTCTGGCCTCCACAGCCCTTGTGGCCTGCCCTGCAAGGCTGTGGTGGGTCAATCCCAGGCCCTGACAGCTGTGATACCCCCTCACCTTCTCAAAGCTGTACTCGCCGGACCAGACTCCATGCAGAACTTGGCGGTAAATGAGCTCAGTGCTGACAGCATCCTCTCGGGAATCATGCCAGGGGGTAAAGAACTCCTTCCGGAAGTAGAAGCGCCAGGGCGAGTGGCGCTCACTCTCACCCCTCTCCCGGGCCAGGTGCTCACACTGGCCAATGGCATCCATCACATGGTCATGCCCATTGCCCAGGGACCAGAACTGAGACCAGAGCAGGGCAATAAGAATTAGGGCTGCTATGTACAGGCCTCATGGGGATGTCCACTCTCAGCACGTGTGAGGGTGTGCTCAGCAGCCCACTCTGGATTCCTAGGGGACAGGAGTCTCTCTGGATGCCTGAGAGTTTCTCCATGTAGGGGTATGGCTAGTCTATTGCTCTGACACTCCTCCCTACTGGCCCCTCCCAAGGGAGGTGGGGACTGACACCATGGCCGCCATGACTAGGGTGGTACACTAGACTGGCTGTGAATGAGGCTGAGACTATGGGCATCTTGTTGGGTGAGAATATGAGTCAGGTGGAGCTGTACCACATGGCCCCCCCCCCACATCTACTGCATGGGAGTGTGCTGATCCCAGCGTAAGGGGTGGGTGGGATGTGTGAGTGCCTGGTGGATGTCTGCGTGTGGGAGGGCTGCTCTGAAGTGGCAGGGGCCAAGCAAGGTGTGCAATGTGACATTGGGGCCAAGTGCCAGCAACTGGGCTGAGAATGTGTTTGGGCAGGAGGACAGGATGCCTGGTGATGAAGCATTTTTGTGAGTCTGTGAGTGTGCATGTGTGAGTATGTGTGTATCTGTGAGTATATAAGTATATGAGTGAGCATGTAAGTGTGTGTGTGCATGTGTGTGAATATGTGTAAGTATGTGTAAGTGTGTGTGTCTGTGTATGAGTGTATCTGTGAGTGTGTGTGAGTGAGCATGTAAGTGTGTATGTCTGTGTTTGTCATCTGGGAAGAAGAACAGTGGCCAGATTGGTGTGGTTCAATGGCTGAAGCTGACCTGGGTGTGTGAGGGAGGGTGGAGGATAGATGGGACCCATGGCCAGTACCTTGTCATACACAGCAACCTGGAGGGAAAAGCCCAAGTGATCAATGAGGCCTTGCTTGCGGGCAATGTGCAGGCAGACTTCCCGAGACGTTGAGGCTGAGTCCACCATGACAGTTAGGTTCTCTCTAGTCACCAAGATGACCTGGATTGGGATGTGTTTCTTGGACTTGACAGCCTGGGGACAGATGAACACTCAGTCCCTCTGCTCCAGATATCCCTGGGCTCAGTTGCCTGTCCCAGAGGCTGGCCCACTCTCTCCCTCTTTCCCCAAAGTTCTGGCCATCAGATATGGTTGCTACACTGATGGACCTGGTGCAGCAAAAGCCAGGCTGCTGTAGTGTGTGTGCTTCTGTAGGTGGTCCTCAGATGCCACCTGCAGGCAAAGGTCCCCTCTAACATGAGAACCCTGAGCTCTAGGAGGTTGAGTGACTAAAATTTGCAGAGGGTCAGAAAAACTCTTGGATGCTGCTGAGTCCTGGACTCGAGCATTTTTGATACATGGGAGCTACAGTTCCCTTTGTGCGTAATAGGCTGTATGAGCAGCACTCATACAGCTGCTACAAGTTCATGTGCAACTCCAGGGCTCATGAGCCAAGCAGGTAGAGGAAGAGAAGAGGAGAGGCCCTGTGGACTTGGGTGGCAGAGTGGGAATGGGAAGAAATATAGCAAAAGGTGACCCCAGTATGGGGCACCAAGGGACACAAGGAGTGAGGACCTTCCAGGAACCATGAGTACAGCATGATGCAGGAGGGGCCTCCTCAGTCTTTCCTGTGTCTGAATGACCCTTCCTGAGGACACTGTGAGAACCCACAGGTTATGCATAGCAATGCTACCAAGGATGACAACCTTGGAATGACCACTGCCTTCTTTATAAAATGCAAATATCCTAGGGAAGGATAACATTTTAAGGAATTAGCAGTCATTCACACCTGAATGCTAATCAGTTTATCAGGTATGTATTTCCTCTTTAGCTAGTAGGGCCCTGAAGGAATGTGGATTTACAAGTGGGGAGAGCACTTTTGATGCCTGGGCTTCCCCTGGGGCAGCTGAGCCCCAGGTGGTGCTCACAGAGACTACTGGCACAGAAGGCTCTCCAAGGAGGTGGAAGAGACCTAAGGACACACTTCCTGATAGAAGCACAAAAGAAGCCACCCCAGAATCTGTGCTGGAGGAGCCACAGGGGCTGGTACCATCCCACCCTGACCATCTCCCACTCCAGCTAGCCCCTACCTGCAGCTCCATCCAGGTGGGGGGCTCCATGCGAACCCCGTTGGCATAGGTGCGTTTCAGGCGCTCAGCACAGAAGGGCCCATAACTGGCTGGCCCTTCACCAATGAAGTTCAGCAGATACTGGTGAGAGAGGAAGGGAAAGGGAGGAAGACACTTAGGGTGGAGGCCAGTTTCTACTTACTGCCCAGATGGGTTCTAAAAGTTATAATATTCATCTAGCTCTGCAAAGTAACAGACATGTGAACTAACCTTACTGTGTGATCATTTTGCAACATATGCCCATATAAAATCACTACATCATATACCTTAAACTTATGTGATACCAATTATATCTCAATAAAACTGGAAACAATTTTTTAAAATTTTAAAATGATAATAGTGTTGGCAAAACACAGTCTCACATAACATGAGGACTATAAATTGAACATTTCTTAAGATAAATTTGTCAATATTTTAAATAATACATGGTTTTATTAAAATGTGCAAACTCTTTGACCCAATAATTCAGACCTATCCTAAAGGCAAATATGTGTGTGTATGTATGTATGTATATATGTATATATGTGTGTATATATATAAAATAAAGATTTTATTTATTTATTTCTAGACAGGAGAAAGGCGAGTGAAAGAGAGGAAAACATCAATATGTGGCTGCCTCTCATGCATCCCATACTGGGGACCTGGCCTACAACCCAGGCATGTGCCCTGACTGGAAATTGAACAGGTGACACTTTGGTTTGAAGGCTGGCGCTCAATCTACTGAGCCATGCTAGCCAGGGTCAAATATATACATTTTTAATCACAGTGGTGTTTATGGTGATAAGCAAATGGAAGGTGGACCCAAATGTCCATCCACAAGTTAAATACTCTGTAGCAGAGCTATATATACGTATGGCATTAAAGATGGCATTTGAGAAAAGTTTGTCACATGAAAGAGACTTGTACAGACAAGTGAAAGATACAAGAGAGTTGATGTTCAAAATGTTTGATAAAATGTGTTGAAAATCTTTTCAATCATGGAGAGATTTTTGTGAGAAGATGTAGCCTGGAATGATTGACTGGTGTCAAGAGTGGCCCTAGTGCCCAGTGAAGATGGCTGGGGTTGACAATGCTTCCTGCTGTCCCCAAAGGCACATGAGAGAAAGTGACATTGTTTTCTGTATGACCACAAGTATGACACTATAGCACCACAAAAGGCCAAAAATAGTAACAGAAGTTACCTCTGGGTGTGGAGAAAACTTTTCTTTTCTTTTTAGATTTTCTGCATTTCCTACATATTACTTTTATAATACAAACCAAAAGACATATTAAAGCAGTGAAGCCTGGGGTCTTTAACACTGCACCTGTCAATACCTCACCTTCATTTTTAGTTCTAGGGACCAGAGAGAGATGCTTCAGGCAATCTCCACTCACTGCTCAATCCTAGGACACCTTTGGTTTTTTTAAGACACATTTCCTCTACCATCTTAGAAGAGCCACCCTGCTGCCTGAGACCAAATGAACTGCAGCCCATGAATAGAGGCCAGAAAAACCAGGTCCAGTGTCCTCTTTTACAGAAGGGAAAACTGATACCCAAAGGGGCATAGACATTGATATTCATCCTGTCAAGTAGAAGCAGAAGAACTGGGCCCCAAACTGGGATTTCTGGACCTGCCCCATGGCTCAGGACCAACCCATACTCCCATGTACCCTGTTTCCCCAACCCCAGCCACTGCCCTGGGCCATTCCCACCTTCATGAACCTCTCAGAGGGTGGAAAGCAGCCTAAACAGAGGCTGAGCAGGATCCAGCCCCGGGCCACGCTGCTCATTTTGAAGTTTTCCGACAGTTGCTTGCAGATCTGGCAGTAAATCTCATCCCTGAAAGACATGGACCACTAGGAGATCAGGCTGTAGGCTAGCTCTGAGAAGAAGGAACAAGTGACTGGGTACACAGCTCCTTCTACACCCCTGGGTGGTATCATGTCCAAGGGGCAGCCTCCAGCTTTCTCACCTTCAATTGCCTTTGCTGACCTCCCCTCCTCTGGCTGACCTGGACCTTGTCACCTCCTGAAACTGTGCCACCTCCAGTGTCTGCCCAGGGCTCTGTTTCCCCACTACTATTAGCCATCATTACTTAGCTCATCAAGGCCTTAGCCTTTGTCCTCTTTGTCAGTCATCTTATCCCTTCAGGATTTTGCTCCCTGCCTCACCCCCTCTTCCCACAATACCCTGGCTCTCCAGCTATTGGGCACGGAGTCAGGGAGCGCCCAGAGGTCTCGAGCCACAGTCCTGTCCTCAGTAGTGTACACCTTTGTATGACCTGATCTGCTCCTTTCCCCAGCTTTACAGTTGTTTCACACCTTCTCCTTCTGCCTTGAAGTCCTTCCCCTATCCCTGAATGCAGCTACCCCGCCACCACTCTATAGAGAAAAGCAGGGTCTCCTAGACTCCATAGGAGATCCCCTCAACTCCTTGCCTCTTGACCAGCAAGAGTTAAGAGAAAGGCACAGAGAAAACATTCCCACAGGCTCACAGCATTTTTCTCTCTGTCTTCTCTTGTAGAGGGGACTCTTCTGGATCCTTTCATACTTTATCAAGCCTCTATCATCTTATTAAAATATCCCAGTTAGCCTTCCAACCTCACATATTTAGAGGCCAGCATCTTTTCCCTAACACTCAGTGGTATGCTGGTGTTTCACAACCAAGTCTTTTGGGGAAAACAAGCCCTAAGTCATTGTGTTTGCCCATTTCTGTGGTGTGAATATTCCAATCAATGTCAATTTCAAGCTGCCAACCTGATGCCACTGAACACAGATTTGGAAAGAAATGTGCCTCATGGACTCTCATGGCCTAGTAAACTCATCTACACCATACCTTTCTCAAGTCTCTATAGGCACCACCATCAACCACTCACCCAATTGGAAATCTGGGAGCAATCTTAGACTCCTCCCAGCAGCAACCACATCCTACCATCTGTCTCCTGGATGTTTTCTCTGTCCATTCCTCTTAACTCTTGTTCCCTGGGCCATCTCCCATCAGCTCTCTCTGGACCTCTGTAGCAGCCCTCTTCTGGCTTCCCACCCCCAAGCTCCATCTCTCTATGTCATTGTCAGGGAGAACTTTCTGGAAGTCAAGTATGGTCATGATCTTCTCTTACTTAAAACTTATCCTTACTTACCCCTATGATTAAATTCAACTCAATTCCCAGTTGTGATAAACCACTTAGAATTCCAGACCTTTGGGCTGTTTTAATACTTTGTGACCCTGCTTACTCTCTCCCTTCTCTTTGGTGAAATACTCCTCCTCCTTCTCATAGCTCCCTCCCCACCTAGGAGGGCATTACAACTACTTCTTCATGGTACCCCCACAGGAGTCTCATGTTAGTGAAAGCAGTTATTGTGGGTCCCCAGGTCCTCCCATGCTCCCCAACTAAAAGGTGACCTCCTTGAGGGAAGAGACATGTCATTTTCATCTCTGAATCCCCCGTCTAGGTCCTGCCCCTGAGCAGGTAATTAATAAATATTTATTGAATGTATGGCTGGATGTGGGTGGAGCATTTGACTTGGAATTTGGCTAAGACCCAGAACCAAAGACAAACAGATGATAATACTCAGGGATCTACTAAAAGGTGGCAGAATCAGTTTAGCCCCCATGCCATCTCCAACCTGCATGAGTGAAGATGAGAAATTTGAAAGACTATTCCTGGAAAGGATTTCATAGGAGTAGAGATATTTCTGGCCTATCTCCATTTGCTCCAGATGAAGGATGTGAGGGGGTCCCCAGGAGATTGCCAATACAGATGGAGGATATCTGCCAGAGGCAAGACACACCTCGCTACCCAATTGAGGTATGCTGAGCCCCAGAAGTCCATTGTCTCACTCCAAGGTACTGGAATAAAGCAGAGTTCTTGAGAGTGCTTGACTTCTTTCCCCCAAAGACATAAGTGGGGGCCTCCACTAACAGAGAGACTGGTGTCTTCTTCCTTCTGGAGAACTGTAAGCTACCTTTGATGGTCAAGATGAAGCAAGAACAGTCAGAAGCTGGGAATGTCATTGAAGGAACTGAGTTTCAGGTGTCTTGATGAGATCTCACACAAACAGGCAGCCCATCATTCCAGAAGGTCCCAGCAGTAAGGTTGTGATGTGTTCCATCAGCAGATAGTTGGAAGGGAGTCTCAAGGGATCACTGAGTGAGTATCAGCCCCAAGTGGAGACCAGCACTGTGTGAAAGTGCCTATAGAGTTATCTGAGGAATCCACAGTGCATCTCATATGGACACAGCTTTTACATGTCTGTCATGTTGAAGGGTGTGGTGGCTAGTGAGGAGTAACTATGAGAGACTACCAACAGAACCAACTAAGCAGAGTTGCCTGGTTGGTATCACTCAGGCAGCTAAAACATGAGTAGAAACCCTAGAGTCTTACTACCTTCAAGAACCAAAGGACAGATTTTGGAGCACCTACAATAGTTGATAAAGGGAAATCCTAAATGAAGAGAACAATTAAAAAAGGAGTCCTAAATTTTGCATATAAAATCTTCCATAATCTCTGTTTGACTCCAAGTTTACACATGTGTAGGGCAGACTCTAGGCTGCCCAGCAAAGGCTAAAAGAACTAAACAGGGATTCCAGCTGCTATTCACCACAGGGAGAGTTTAAAACCAGTCAAGTTGATTGCCTACTTGAACAAAGTCAACGCTCTTTGAGGAAAATATAATGGAATCCAGAGTCTCTAAACATAGCATCCTCCATGATCAGTGTATAATTCAAAAGTACTAGACTTATGAGAAAATACACTCAAGTGCTAGACATGTACAGAAACAGAAAAAAAAAAAGACCATTCTCAAGAGAAATGTCAGACAATGGAGACTGACCCTAAAATGATCCAGATAATGAATTTAGCAGAAAAGGTTTTATTTTTTAAAATAATTTTTAAATTTTCAATTACAGTTAAAGCACAATTTACAATAGACAAGTGCTAGAAGCAACCTAAGTGCTCATCAGTAAATGAGTGGATCAAAAAACTGTGGTACATTTGCACAATGGAATACTAAGCAGCAGAAAGAAAGAAGGAACTCCTGCCCCTCATGACAGCATGGATGGAACTGGAAAGCATTATGCTAAGTGAAATAAGCCAGGCAGTGAAAGACAAATACCATATGATCTCCCCTCTAAGTGTTAGCTAATTGATAAAACAAACAAACAAGCAAAATAGAACCCGAGACATAGAAATAAAGAACAAATTGACAGTGCCCAGAGGGGCAAGAAGAGAGGGATAATGGGGAAAGAAGGGGAGGGGTCATCAAGGAACATGTATAAAGGACCCATGGACAAAGACAACGGTGTGGGGGTGAGGATTGAATGTGGAAGGTGGGGGTAGGTAGGGCAGAGGAGAGTAATGAGGGCAAATGGGGACAACTGTAATTGAATAACAATAATAAAAAAAATTAAAAGCTATGTATGATTTTAGCCAAAAAATGTACAATATTATTTAGTTTTAGGTGTATGACCCCACAATTACACATTTACATAACTTACCAAGTGATCACCCTGATGAATCTAGTACCCCTCTTACACCATACATAGTTTACAATATTATTGACTATATTTCTGTGCTGTACTTTACATTCCCATGACTATTCTGTAACTACCAATTTGTACTTTCTAATCCCTTCCTTTACCTTCTTCACACAATCCCTCAAAGCCCCTTCCCCTGGATAACCATCAAAATGTTCTCTGTATCTATCACTCTATTTTTGTTCTCCTTGTTTGTTTATCTTGTTTTTCAGATTTCACATACAAGTGAAATCATGTGGCATTTGTTTTTATCTGCCTGACTTATTTCACTCAGCACAATACCCTATAGGTCCATTCATATTGGTACAGATGGCAAGATTTCATTCTTTTTTATGGCTGAGTCATATTCCATACTATATGTACACCACCTCTTTATCCATTCATGTACTTAAGTTGCTTCCATATTTTGGCTGTTGTAAATAGTGTTGCAATGAACACCCTGATGCACTGATGACTTTTCAGTGTATTGTTTTGGGTTTATTTGGATAAATACCTGGAAGTGGAATTGCTGGATCCTTCTTTGTCTCTTGTTATAGCCTTTGTTTTAAATTCCAATTTGCCTGGTATAAGTACATTACCCCAACTTTTTTTTGTTTCCATTTTCATGAAACTTCTTTTTCCATCCCTTTACTTTTAATCTCTATGTGTCTTTAGATCTGAAGTGAGTCTATTGTAGACAACATATGTAAGGTCTTGTTTTCTTCTCCATTCAAGTTACCCTAAGTCTTCTGATTAGAACATTTAATCCATTTACATTTAAAGTAGTTATTGATAGATATGTATGTATTGCCATTTTATTATTTATATTTTAATCTTTTTTCTTCTTCTTCTTAAAGAACAGTTTTCAACATTTTTTGTCATAGTTGTTTGATGGTGATGAACTCCTTTAGCTTTTTCTTGTCTGGGAAGCTCTTTATCCGTCCTTTGATTCTAAATAATAGCTTTGCTGGGTAGAATAACCTTGGTTGTAGGTCCTTGCTTTATCATCACTTTGAATATTTTGTGCCAATCCCTTCTGGCCTGCAAAATTTCTGTTAAGAAATCAGCTGATGGTCTTATGGGAGCTCCCTTGTAGGTAACTGCTTTTCTTTTGCTGTTTTTAAGATTCTCTCTTTGCCTTTTACCTTTGGCATTATAATTATGATGTGTCTTGGTGTAGGCCTCTTTGGGGTCATCTTGTTTGGGACCCACTGCATTCCTTGGACTTGTATGTCTTTTTCCCTCATCAGGTTAGGGAAGTTTTCAGTTATAATTTTTCTTTTTCTTTTTTTTAATTAAATTTTATTTTAATTGCTGTTCTTATACAGTTTTCTGTTTTCTACTCCCATCCCGTCCCTCCACCCCAGCCCTCCCCAGCTCCCTTCCATTTCCAACCCCCCCCCAGCTTTTGTCCATATGTCTTTCATACTTGTTGCTCTAATCCCTTCCCCTTTTCCCTGGATATTCCTATCCCTC
>PVKU01010703.1:0-49665 GCA_004027475.1 Anoura caudifer | reverse complement strand
CTTCTAGAATTCTCTCCTTCATTTTAATCTTGGCTAATGTAATGATGATGTGCCTTGGTGTGTTCCTCCTTGGGTCCACCTTCTTTGGGACTCTCTGAGCTTCCTGGACTTCCTGGAAGTCTATTTCCTTTGCCAGATTGGGGAAGTTCTCCTTTATTATTTGTTCAAATAAGTTTTCCACTTGTTGCTCTTCCTCTTCTCCTCTGGTACCCCTATAATTCGGATGTTGGGATGTTTCAAGCTATCCTGGAGGTTCCTAAGCCTCTCCTCATTTTTTTGAATTCTTGTTTCTTCCTTCTTTTCTGTTTGGTTGTTTCTTCCTTCCTTCTGGTCCACTCCATTGATTGGAGTCCCAGTTTTGCTCCCATCACCATTGGTTCCCTGTGCGCTTTTCTTCATTTCACTTATTGCAGCCTTCATATGTTCATCTAATTTGCAACCAAAATCAACCAGTTCTGCGAGCTTCCTAATCACCAGGGCTTTGAACTGTGCACCTGATAGGTTGGTTACCAGTGCTTTGAGCTGGCTATCTCTTGGTTGCTTAGATGAATTGGCTCTGGGGCTTTGATCTGTTCTCCCATTTGAGCCATTTTTATTTTGCTTTGTTTATTTTTGTCTGGTCGCGGCTGTTACGTAGTGAGGGGTGGAGCCTTAAGTGTTCACCAGGGCAGGGCAGCCCAGTCGCTGGGTTGTGATGCTGGATGTGGGGGTGGGGTCTGAGAGGGTGGAGCGCTTGCCCTGTGCTCTCTCGGATTCCAGTCCCTTGTGCCGCTTTCCCCAAGCAAACTGGGCCCTTCTTGTGCTGATTTCCGTGTGGGAGGGCTTGTGTACATTCTAGGACCCTGTGGGTCTCTCTAAGGAACTGTGAGGCTGGGAGTCCCTCCAGGTACCTCAACCCCCGCAAGTGTTTTTAATCTTTGCTTTTAGGCTTTATTTCCCGGCACTGGGGCTCTGTGTTGTGCAGTCTGTCTTGCTGCTCGTTTTTGCCTGGTTTACCTGCGTGCGAATGTGGGACCTTAGTCAGCTGCCTTGTGCGCTTCGCTTGGTCTGCTCGTTGCCTCCCCGCACTTGGTAACCGCCGCCTGCGTGCCCGGGACCACCAGCCACCGCCTGTTCCTGCCACGATCCCTCTCCGCCAGCCGCTGACTCCACCCCTCTTACTGGTCTGGGTGAATACTTGTCGGGCTTCTGTACAATTCAATTTTCTATCTGTTCTGATTGGGTTTTTTGGTTCTATATTTTTGATGTCCTTATTCTTGGTTGTGAGAGAAGGCACAGTGTGTCTACCTACGCCTCCATCTTGGCTGGATTAATCATGGTTTTAAAAAAAAATCCCTAGTCTGATCATTCCTGACATATCTGACTGAGGTTCGGGTGCTTGCTCAGTCTCTTCAAACTATTTTGTTTTTCAATTTTTTTGCCTTTAGTACGCCTTATAATTTTACAGAAGGTAGACATCGATGTACTGGGTAAAAAGAACTGTGGTCAGCAGGCCTGCAGTGGCGGGTGGCGAGCTGTGGGGGGCGGTGCTTTACAGACCTGTGCGGGCCTCTGTCTTTGGGGAGCTCGGACTTCTGGACTGTGAACTTCACCATGTTTCTCAGCCACCCGCACGCCCAGGTGGTGCCGGGTGTGCAGAACGGGCAGAAGCCGGGTATGTCTCTTCCCCCAGTCACGTTAGGCTCTGGTGACGCAGAGTCTCCTGAGGGGAGGCCTTGTTAAGAAGAACAGAGTGCTCTGATCTGTTTTTAAAAAATGGTTGCTTTCCCCCTTCCCCTCCCGGAAGCAGGAGGGAATTTTTCTCCAGTATTTGCTGTGAGGACCCGGTAGAGCTCCTGGAGGTAAAACTCATAAAACTCTGACTTGGTGTCTCTGGAATTTGTACCGCCCAGACTTGTCCTCGCCGAGCCTGCGGCAGTGGGTCGGTCGGTCTCCGTGTCAGTGTCCTCGTGGCGCGGAGGCGTCCGCGGCAGGCTCCCTCCCAGAGAAGCGGTGATCCTCTGTCTCTCTGTCTCTTCGGTTTGGGGGCAGCGGCTTTGCCCTGTGACCTCACTTCTCTGACTGCTCTAAGAAGAGTTGTTGGTTTTTCACTTTGTTTAGGTTTTCTCTTGTTGTCAGGACGAAATAGTGACTTCTAAACTCCTTACAAGACAAACTGGAAACTGGAACTTGGAAGTACTTTGTTTCTATTTTTATCTGTCAGTTCCAAATGTAGAAAATAAAGAAAATAATGGTGGAGTAGACAGGGCATTATCCGTAATCCTGCTAACAAGGCAACCTGGGTCGTATTAACATATGTCTTTCTGCCAGGTTTTTTTTGTTTGTTTGTTTTTTGTTTTTTTACTGTATTTATGCTTTATTTTTAGTGAGATTATACAATTTTGTTGTCATCATAAGATCCTCAAACCGAAACTTAACTAGATGTCACCTTCCCTAAACTATCTTTTTCTTGTATTATCTGGATTGTTAGGGTGGGCTGTGAAAGAATTCTGGAAGAGAAGGAAGTGCAGAGTAAAGGTTTTATTTTTACTTTCCCTGGGGAGGGACAGGGCTGGGTGCGGAGATGTACAGGGCCCCAGCCCTCAGGGGTCGGGGCTGTGAGTGTTAATCCGGTGGTGGGCGGTACCAGCCCCAGCCCTCAGGGGTCGGGGTTAGAGCAGGAGTTTCAGTCAGGCTTATTATCTTTGGGTGGGGTCCGTTGGTCAGTGTGATTTGGTCCTTCCTGTTTGGCAAGTTCCTGGGGCCTCTGTGCCTTCAGGGTGCTTCCAGGAATTTTCTAGTCCTGAGGATAAAGGCCCGTAAAACAATTAGGGTCCGTCATGCTTTATAGGGTCCAGCCAGCTCTGGAAAAGAGGGCCTGGGAAGTGGCTTTTGTGCCACTGTGGGCCATCTCACCACCCATCCCCACTCACCAAACTGGGAACCTGGGAGTTACATCCAGTCAGACCCTAAATGGCAACAGTTGTACTTTCTAAATATTTTTGGCTGTATCTTTCTCTCTCTTCTATTACCACTTTTCCTGGTCAAAGCCCTCATTGATTTTTCCCCCCCTGAAGTTCTGCAATAATAGAGCCTGCCTTTAGCATTATCCCCCTCAAATTCTGTACAAATCTTTGTTAGATGATATATTTAAAGCGCACGTTCGACCATGTGACTTTCCTGCTTAAAGCCCTTCAAACCCTCCAGGGGCTCTTCGTTGCCTTTAGGGTAAATTCAAGCTCCTGTGCATGGCTCATATCCCTCCCGGGGCCAGCGCCCCTGCCTGCCTCTCCAGATGCATCTTCTGGCACCCCTGTCCCCCGCTTTTCCACTCCTGCTGAACTCCCTTCTAATGCCACCACCTCACCCTCCGCCCCCAGCTCCACCAGGGTTTCTTCCCTGCGGGCCTTGTGGTGGCTTCCCTGCTGGGCACGCCTTTTCCTCTTACTCCTTTCACCTCCTCTCAGCACCCACTCTTTCACTGACAGGTCAGCTGTTAGCTCCTCCTCAAAACTTCATTCCTGAACTTTCCTGTTCCCTAAACTGGGTTTCTAGGTACAGATCCGTATCATTACATTTTCTTCCATTCATTTATGTATTCTACATCTAACCAACAATATTTGAGTTAGGCAGAATTTTAAGTACTAGGACATAGAAAATGAGGAAAAAATTTAAAAATGGTCCTTCCATAATGGAGCTTACATAATGAACAGTAAAAAATGTGTCAGTGGGTGATAAATATTACTGCGAAAAATTGAGTAAGAGGGCGGGGGTGTTCTGAGGTTGGAGAGGAGGCTGCTACTTCAGGACATGGTCAGAGAAGGCCTCACTAATGACGTGGCCTGTGAGCAGAGCCCTGGAGGAGATGAGAGAGGGAGCCCAGCGCAAGTGTGAAGAAACCTGGAGGAGGGAGGAGCTTGCCCAGGGTGTCCCCAAATCAGCAAGGAAGCAGCGTGCTTAGAGCAGAACTGGTGACAGGGAGAGTGTAGGTGGTCGCAGAGCTAATGGCAGCCAGACCGTGAGGGGATCTAGGCTGTTGTAAGAACTTGCTTGGGCTTTGTCTTGGACTGTGAGACCTAAAACTACAGAGGCTTTTTACAAAGAAATGACAAGATATGGCTTTGGGCTGAAAAGATCACTCTGACTACCAGGTTGAAATAGAGCAGGGTAGGGTGAAGCTGGGAAGGGGCAAAGGCCTGGAGACCAGTTAGGGCATTGTTGCAGGAATCCGTGTAAAAGGGGATGGTGGCTTGCACTCACCGTGGCAGAACCAGCAGAGGTGGTGGATTCTGGATGTGTTAAAGGAATAGCCAACAGGATTTATAAAGGATGGGATAAGGGGTATGAAAAGGAAACAGGAGACGACGTTCACTTCTAGGTTTTTAGCCTGAACAACTAGGACAGAATTGCTGTGAGGCGGGGAGGATGGCAGCGAAGTTTTTGATGCAAGTTTAGGAAACCCGCTAAGGCCTCCAGGCGGAGATGCTGAGTGCGGGGTTGCAGGGGTGGGTGCGTCTGGAGTTCCGAGAAGAGGTCTGCGGTGGAGATAGAAATCTGAAGGCTGTCAGCACTTAGAGATTTCACAGTTACTGCATCAGGTGAGAGAGAAGATAGGAGGCAAGAGAGTCACTGAGTCCCGGAGCACCCCAAACTTTAGAGGCCACAGTGATGCAGAGGCATCTGACCAAAGGAAGCTGGGGAGGCCAGTGAGGCAGTACAAGAAGGAAAGAGTAGGAGCGAGTGGAAATGCATTTTGGTGGGGGTGGGGGGAGGATGATGACTCGTGTACTATGTTGCAGGTAGGTAGAATAAATGAGGACACTGTTATGAGTCTCTGTGTATAAATTTGTCTCGTTCAGTTGGCTAAGAACTACCGTAATTTGCCATGTATAATGTGCACCCACATTTTGGTGCTACCCATGTATAAGTGCACTCTTATTTCCCCCTCAAAAAATTGGGCAAAAATGTGGGCATTATACACGGCAAAATACAGTAATTGGGAGCAGGAATGCATACAGCAGCGTAGGTACTTACAGCGTTGAAAGCAGTGAGCTACAGGCATGCCGTTCAATAGCTAAGCCGGTTCTCACAGCCCCTTTGCATCTCAGTCTCACCGGTAAAATGGGGAGGGTGTAGTGTCTTTTCTGTAGAGTTGTGAGGATTAAATGAGATCATCCAGATGAAGCACTAAGCACAGTCCTGTTTTAGTTAAACGCATGACGGTTGTTATCAGCATTAATTTCATATACTTGGCACTGTGCCCCTTCATATTAAGCAAAATCTGTTAAATGAATGAGTGACTTGCCCTTTTTGTTGGTTTGCTTTAATATTTTGTCCGAAGCATTTCCCTGCCTGTTGTGGAGTGTTCACATGGCCTTTTCGGGTTTCTCTAGGATCCAGTGCTGATCCTCAGAGTGGGTTCTGGAAGAGAGAGAAAGAGAAGTCCTCGGGGTGCAGCCGGCGCGATGGAGCTCCCCAACTACAGCCGGCAGCTGCTGCAGCAGCTCTACACGCTGTGCAAGGAGCAGCAGTTCTGTGACTGCACCATCTCCATCGGCACCATTTACTTCCGGGCCCACAAACTGGTCCTGGCCGCCGCCAGCCTGCTGTTCAAAACCCTGCTGGACAACACCGACACCATCTCCATCGACGCGTCTGTGGTGAGCCCCGAGGAGTTCGCCCTGCTGTTGGAGATGGTGTACACTGGCAGGCTGCCCGTGGGCAAGCACAACTTCTCCAAGATCATCTCCTTGGCCGACAGCCTCCAGATGTTCGACGTGGCCGTCAGTTGCAAGACTCTCCTGACCAGCCTCGTGAACTGCTCCGTGCAGGGTCAGGTGGTGAGGAATGTGTCCGCGCCACCCTCTGAGCCGCCCAGGGAGGGGTCGGAGAAGCCGGAAGTGGAAATCCTTTCCTCGGAGGGGGTGGGAGAGCTTCACTCTTCCCCAGAGGGTTCCACGCCTGTGAAAGTCGGGACCCAGGAAGCCGTCCACCTGGGTGCACAGGAGATGAGTGTGGAACCTTCCCCTGCCCAGGAGGTGCAGGGCGGTGCAGACGCCCCAGGGGAGCCGCCTCACACCGCTGCAGTTTGTCCTCCCTCCCCTGTCGCACCAGCCTTTGGGGAGGCAAAGGCAGCCGGCGCAGAGCCAGGTAATGCTCGTGTAAGGGCTGTTTTGTGATCTGTCCTCCTGTCCTCGGTTACTGGATTCCGTGATCTTCATGAATGTTTCATTTCACTGACAAATCTACCGATGACTGCTCTTAGATAGGCTCCCAAAATCCAATGCATGACCCCTACTGGAGCATTCTGGTTTTAAAAACACCTGCCGTTTTGTGTGTTGGAAGTCTGAGGCTGAACGGCAGAGTGGAAGAGCAGTGCTGAAATAACGGTGCGCCGTTTCTGATAGCTTAGCCCTGGCTTTACTCGGGACGAGGGCGGCACAGAGGAGGGCGTCAGAGGTCCCGTTTCCTGCTGCTCGGGCCTGGTGCGCTGGATGTCAGTTATAAACGCAGTCTGTGACTTCATGGTTCTCAGATAACTTAAACTTTTTAAAGTCATTTCAAGTAATGAATCACTGATTTTTTAATTTTGTTTTGTTTTACATTCAGAGGATGAGAGGAAATGCCAGCTGGATTTTCTTCTAGAAAATGAAAGTATCTTCTCAGACGCACTCTTGGTTACCCAGGATGTTTTAACAAAACTAGAGGAATGTTCGGAAATTAAAAGTGTACAGAAGGAGGTAGGTACCGTGAGTTTTATTTGCTAGCTTAGTGTTCTCGGGGCACCAGATCCACTTCCCAGACAGGGCAGAAATAGGAAAATGCAAAATCCCTCAGAGTCTCAGTTTTTTTGAACTTTTTTTTTTACATTTATGCTGTAAAGGACAGTCTTGCAAAAGTACTAGGCAAGATACTTTCAAAACGAGATTCTGTTTCGATTACCGGGTGAATTCCAGCTAACAACCAGTTTTGATTCTTAAGTGACTACACATTCCCTCCGATTCATCGAGGTTAAAGGAAACACCAACAAACACATGACACATGGCGCAAAGAGGGCGTAACGTCAACTCACATAACGAATCGCACCCGACATTTGGGAATGCAGTGGCCGTTTTCAGACGTCAGAACAGTCACGGTGAATGCTTAGCGAACTGTGCTGTGTGTAGAACACATGTTAATCCTCATAGAAGTCACTGAGGCGGATACTCTTTCACTATTTTTTAGCCCTGTTTTATGGATGTGAAAACTCTGTCAAAGAAATGACGTAACTTGGCCAAGGTTGCAGAGCTAGTAAGACTCTGAGCAAGAGTTCAAACCTAAGCCTTGACTTTGAGCTGTTTTCTTACAAATTGAGTTAATACTGTCTCCTAACAGGGTGAAAATGATGTGCTCTACCGTGTATGTATAAACGCTTAAGAACTGACTGACAGAAAACTGCCAAATGGTTATCATACCCTATTTTTTAGCTGGCTTTTTTTCCTTCAATATCTCAGTGAGACGCGTCCGCACCTGGGGGCTCCCTCACTACCTGATTCCTCAGGACCTTGCAGGATTGACCCTGGGGCCACTTTGGGACTCCCCTGGCCTCCCCTTTCTTCCAGTGCAGAGTGAGAGGACACTGTCCCTCCCCCCACCCCACTCCCTGCCAGCTTTCTCCTCTGATGGGTGGGGCAGTGTTGGGAGGTCGCCCATGTTGCTGTAGGCATTTAGTTTTTGTTAGTTACTATTAATCCAATAAATAAATGCCTTCTGTTACTTAAATGTATTCCTGATATATAGCAAATTACTTTAAAAAAAGAACAAAGTCACAGTCAAGTATTTATTTTAACTATAGTTAATATAGCCATTGGCTATAAATTGTTTTCTTAAGAGATAAGCTATTTGCAAGACTAGACCAACCCTGCTGACTCTCTTAGGGGAATTTCAAGCTGTAAATCCTTGGTGGTCTTTGTACCAGTTATGCTGGAAGACATTACGGTTTTATATTTTCGCACGTGGATCTTCTCTTAACTCTTCAGTCCATCAGGCACACCTCTTTATTTTCCTTCTTAAGACATCCTTTCCGCTGAAGTTTGGCTACAGAGAGCAGCACCGTTCCTGAGATCAGCAACACTGAAGTTGTCGTGACGCCTCCGCACTTACCTTGAACTGGGTCTCACGCATTTTTTCCCTAACATTGGTACCTAAAAGTATCCGGCCCATAACAGGCACTCAAAAATATTTACAGACACGGATTCATTTAACACTTTTTTCCTCCCAGTTCTCATCCTAATCCCTTGATGGCGGTAACATTAACGGCGCTTTGAAAGAGCACCAGGTCGCTGAGGCGATGGTTGTAGGCTTCTGTTATTTCTCCCGGTTTTAGAGGTCAGAGGAAGAGTTCTACAAACCACGTGGCGGCTGTGTTTAAGACTGATGGTCATAGTCCATAATGAACCTTCCCACAGCAGCGAGGGAAAGGAAAAAGACACTTTAAGAACGTAAGATTAAGTTAAATTATATAAATAGAGAGGCAGGGAGGTGCTGCTTTGTACCTAGGCCTGCACTTCTCTCTTTTTTGACTTGCTTTTGGGCAGCTTTATTGAAGTCTGATCGACATACAGTGAACTGTAAGCAGAAGAACAACCAGCAGAGCCCACTGAACAACTTTACAGCTGTGGCTGAACTGTAGAACGAGGCAGAATGGTTCTCAGATACACCGAACGCTGAAGTCTCTCGGTGATTCCTGTAGTTCAGTGGCTTCCGTGTTACACGTGTGGCGGGATTCCTTTGCTGTTGGACATTCTGTAAGGATAGGGATCCAGTCTTACATTTTCCTAGCAACCAGCTCACTGCCTGGCACATGCCTGTTGCTCTGTAAATATTTGCTGAATCAAGGGGTAAGCAAATAGTAACACTGGGGAAAACGGATTATCAGTGACCCCTCGAAAGTTTGAGAGATGTCAGCAGAGACACTGTGACATCCACTGTCAGACTTTGAGAGTTTCGTAAGCTGTTAATTTACCAGCAGTGCCTCACAGAGTGTGGTTTAGGGAGATGAAAACCAGCAGCCTGTGGGGAACTTGTTAAAGATGGAGATTTCCAAGTTCTGTCACAGCCTAAGAATCAGAGTCTCTGAACGTGGAACTAGAGGTGTGCGTTTTAACAAGCACACCCGATGAGTTTTAGATACTCTGAACGGTTGTTCTCGAGACTGATGGCTTTGTACGAGACACCGCACCTGCAGTTCAGGAAGCTACTTCCAAGGGGGTGATGGAACCTATTTGAAGACATGACTTGCAAATCGTGCCCAAAGCAACAGCACACCGGCTCATGCATAGGCGTAGATGGCCATGGCGCTGGGATATTAACAGGCAGTAGTTGGAAAAGGGGTTTCAAGGTCAACTGAAGTCTAAAGATACTGTGTTAATGCATAAGAAACAATAGTAGTCACCACCTCCTGAGCTCCTTCCACGTGCCTGGCATTTTAGTAGGAGTTTTATATAACTAACTTTCATTTCACAGTGATTCTGCAGGATAGGGGATAACATTCCCACTTTACAGACTGGGACCTGAAGGCTTACAGGGATGAAGTTGTTCACGGACAAGAGGCTAGTAGAGCTGGATAAACTGTATGAGGGGGGACCCCAAAATGGAATTTATTGATAAAAAATTGTGTATTCTTATATGTTTCAACTTCAGTCACCTTCAAAGTACTCTCCTATGAAGACATTTTTCCTACTGCTCAAAACAGTTTTTGAACTCGTCGATTTTGATGGCTTTTAATGCTTCTGCCATTTTTTGTTTCACCTCTTCCACATCAGCAAAACATTTCCCTTTGAGGACTTTTTTCATCTGGGGAAGCAAAACAAAACAAAAAAAAAGTCACTCAGGATGAGATTGGGTGACTAGGGAGGGTGGGGCATGGGGGGTTCATGCTGTTTTTGGTCAAAAACTGCTGAACACTCAGCTCCATGTGGGCAGGTGCACTTGTAAATCACCCATCATGAAATGGGCAAAGGCGTTGACCTTCAAAAAAAAAATTAATGGAAGCAGAACACAGCCTCTCACAACACCACCAACGGGTACGCTGATACAGAAGTGTCCCTAGAACCCTCGCCTAGTGGGGGAAGCCTGTAGTAAGTACAAGGGGCCCTCCCTTCGGAAGATAATTCCGGGTTTTTTTGGGTTCCCTCTCATATTTTTAGTTCCCAAAGAACTTTGAGTATTTTTTGTTGTTGGCAGTCGTTGTTATCTGGTTAATCATCCTAACTTGAGAGAGCTGAACGTGAAAAATAACCTGTCCTTAAATGTGTGCTTTTGAGACTTGATCTAAGGCTGTGAGTGATGTTCTGGTTGCCATGGACCAGCCTTTTTCTGAAAAACAGGTAGAGGGTGTGCAGCTGGCCTGGGCTGAGTTAGGGAGAGCACCGGGCCCCAGGGTCCTGACTGTTGTACTTCCTGAGATAAATGATGGCAGGCCGCAAAGCCATTCCCTGGGCAGTGATTGAGGCAGCGTGAGAAGAGGGTGGGCTGCTTGAACCATGGGAGACCGAAGCCAAAACTGATTATGGAGGGGTCTCTTGGGTGCTGGGGTGGGGCCCTGTCTCAGTGTAATGTGCCCTGCCCACTAGGAAAAGCGGGTACTGACCTAGGAGGCTTTCTGGCTAAGCTTAGTAAAATCTCTATTTAAAGGCGAACTCAGACTTTGTTCAGCTTTTACAGTAGAACCTTTAATTGTCTTCTTTATTCCTAGCCATATCCCTGCTTCTAATTAATTGTGTATATAGCAAAGTGAGTCTTTCACTAGAATAAGGTAATAACTTTTTCTACTATTGACCTCCTTGCTGTTTGATCCACTTGCACCTAAAGTTCTAGAAAGACTCCCAAGCTGAAGATGTAGTAGCATTTTTTCCTTCAACTTTGTTTCAAAGGCAAACAAGTCTTGTCTTCCATGTGAATCAAATGTTTTCAACTGTGCCACTGCTTTGGAGGTTTGTCAGAGGTGCAGGTTGGAGGTCTCTGGACTGAGTGCGCTGACAGGGTAGCCTGGCCCTCTGGAGAAGTGAGTTACTAAGATTCATTTTGCAGGTCTGTGAGAGACAAAAATTAAGTTGCTTTCCCAAACCTCCTGCATGCTAATTATCAAGTCTAAGATATGCTGCCATAAATAGAAGGCCTAGTGGTTTTACGGCAAGGGAATTCTGTTCAGTTAGACATTTATCAAGCACCTACTGTGTACCAGTCTCTACTAATCATTGAGACCCAGGGGAATGCTGCAGGCGGCCTGGGTACTACTCGGTGTTCAGAGTGATGCTGATTCCAGTCAGCCAACAGGATCCAGTGTAAATGGATTTGGATATGCTCAAAATCTGGAAGATGGAACTGGGTGAAAGGGCGCCAGGTTGATGGAGTGAGCACAGTGTTCCTTCCAGGCTACTCTGCTCACCCTGTGGCGGGCAGGTTCCTTCACCCCTCGACTCCCGTTTAACTAGCCATAGTAAGGCCTCCCAGAGCTGACATGGGGGTAAAGGCGATGGCACATGCGCACAGTGTCTGGGATGGCGCCGAGCTGCGACAGCCTGTGTCCTGGTTGGTAGCGTTTAGGGGAACATGAGCGACCAAGACCAGAGTGTGACCGTCCAGACCTGAAGGCAGTGTGCAAACAGCTGGGAATTAAGAAGAGTCAGTGAAAAGACCTGAGTGTGAGGGGAAGATTAAATGTTTCTTTCACATCTAATAGAGGGAAAGGAAACTGTCCCATCTTTAAATATTTTACTCAGATAAAAAGGCTTTGATGACAAATGTGAGTATGACTCGGTATGAATTGACTGAAGTGCCTTTAACTCTGAGAATCAAAGGAGTTCCAAATGCGTGGCTAAAGAGCAGAGCTCTGTTTCGGTTCACGTCTTCGGGCTCCGTTACAGGAGCAGCCAGGGAACGCCCGCCCGCAGCAGCACGGACGCCCTTCTGTTTGGGTGGATACATGCTGGTTCGGAAAGAGCTCGCTCCACTGCGGAGCCGTGGGGCAGGTGCGGGTGGTGGGGTGACAGTCACAGCTGCTGGCTCTGGAGGAGAGACAGAGAGCAGGGCCATCCAGACCACTGACTGCCCGCTTCCGGCCCCTTGAGCAGCACACCCTGCCTCCCTTCCCAGATGGTCGCCCTAGCATCACTGCTGAGCGACGAAGTTAACAAATGTTGTAATTTCACTGCTGAGTGGTTCTGCAGAGGAGGAAACAGCAGAGAGGATAATGAGAAGCACATCAGATGCCACCACTGATGAAAGCTCCTCTTCCCCAGTGGCTCAAATGATGGTGCCAGACAAATTGGATGCTGAGAAAGGTGGATTTGGGATATTCGGAGAGCTTCGGGTGAACAAAGCTGGCCAAGTGTGGGATGGGATGGCTGTGTGCTGTATCAGTTATGATGCGTTGAAGAAGGGAAGGAAAGGAAAATAAAGGCAGACATGTTTACTAGGGGCATTAGCAATGAGTGAGTCTCTATTAGTTATCAACTGCTGTGTAACAAATTACAGTTTAGCGGCTTAAAAGAACAAACCTCTATTACCTCATGCTCTGTGGGTCAGGAGTCCAGGCCTAGCTTAGCTGGGTCCCTGGCTCAGGGTCTCATAGGCCAACCCTCAAGGTGTCAGCCAGGGCTGCAGACCTCAAGGCTCAGCCAGGAGAGCATCTCTTTTTAAGCTCGCTCACACGACTTTTGGCAGGCTTCGGAAGGCCACTTCCAAGTTCATGCACTGCTGGCCACTCTGCAGGGCATCTCATAGCACGGCAGCTTGCATCCAGGGCAGAGACAGACACAGTGCACACAGAGGCAAGACTGGAGTCGCAGGGACCTAATATTCAAAGTGGCGTCCCATTTCCTTTGCCATATTATCTTCCTTCACTAGTAGGTTCAGCCCAAGGGCAGGAGTGCCTCGGGGCAGGAATGTTGGGAGCCAATAGAGTGGCCGCCTACCCCAGGTTCCGGCTGCTCTCAGCGCCCTTCTAAAGGGATCGTGGGCCAGCTAACCTAGGGGTGAGGGCTTGGATAAATGTGATTAAAGGGGGGTTAAGCATTCAGTTGGTATCTTTATCTCATTTGTTATTTTTAAAACAGAGGTGAGTTCATGGTAGTTACTCCAGTAAAAATGTGGGTGACTAAACCATGTTTTATCTGAGTTTACTTTGGAGATGACCAAAAAATGTTTAATTGAGCTTTACACAGTCATTCTGCAATCAGGAAACGAGCTAAAGCAAAACCTAGAATGCAGAGTGTAACTCATTTATAATTCCTGTTTATTTGGGGCAAGGGGAAAAAGACAAAGTCTCTCTAAACAAAAATTTTAAAACATATAATTACTACCAGAATTTATAACTGACTAGGTTAACTTTGCAAGTGCAGATATTGATGAGATCCTATCATGTGTCAGGTTATGGGGGGGGGTTAGAAAACTCTAATTTTGCTCTTTAAAGACTTGTGAGAAAACTGGTTTCTTTCACAGTATCGACAGTAAAAAAAGCATCAAAGGTAGGTTGTTGTTTTGCCAAGTAGAAATGTACAGGCTATGTCCATTCAACTGTATATGTGAAATTAAGTTTTGGTTACCAGACTGTTTTCAAATAAATCCATTATTGCTGAAGTAGAAGCGTTAATCCCACCTTCCAGTTAGCCTTCCTCCCGTGTGTGCGAGAGGTTCTCCATCAGACACGGAAAGGGAGGGCAATGCGTTTCTTCTGTCACCGGAGTGGCTGACGTCTTCGGTGTTCTAGGTTTAGTAGGGCCAGGGCGGGGACTTACCCTGACCCTGACCCTAACCCTGACCCTAACCCTAACCCTAACCCTACGGTCTCAGACACGTGGTGCTGAGACCTCCGGGGGATAAGGCACATCCGGCAGAAACTGTGTGGCTCTGGATTCAAACGCACAGCTCAGTCTCAGAGAGCTATTTTCAGGGTTAGCTACACCGAAGTGATAGTTGAGAGCTTTTCAAAAGGGAAGGAATAAAGAGACAAAATTAAGGAGTTGAGACCAGTTTTAGGTATTGCTTCTGCTTATGGATTTGGATGAAGAACCAATGGGCAAGGCTGAAAAGGAGTGGTCAGAAAGTGCTCACTCGGAAAGCCTCGGTACGATGCAGCTAGGGGACAGTCGTTACGCAGACGCAGTGGCAACACCAGATGTCACTGAAAAGTCAGGTGAGGGTATCAGATTGTCGAGGACCTTACTGACAAATTCAAGGAGTGTGGGGTTCTAGTGTCCAGCTGATCTCTTTCTGGGTACTTGTGTTCCACAGACCATAATGGGATGTCTTACGGGCGAAGAAGGACATTTAGCATTCCAGAGAATCCTGGATAAAGTGAGAGATGAGAGCCTGGATGCTCAGTCTGTCGTGTCCCTTTTGCAGCTGTACCAAGACTCTAACCCTGCGGTACAGGCAGCGCTGTCGGGCAGGAAGCCGGAAGACGTGGAAGTGGTGCAGCCGAAAGGTAGGGGCAGACCCGTCCCCCCGGGTCACCGAGTCCTGTCCCCGGCAGATGCGATGAAGTTTGCTCCAGCGATTCATTTCTTCAGTGGCTTAGTTATTGTTAAGTGATTTTCACATACATTGCGCATGTAATTCCGGAAGCTGCAAGTTAAATATATACAAGCTAAATTTGAGTCTCCATTTCTGTCCCTTAGTTAACTAAACTGTCTGACACCTTGAAGTTGGAGAATACCACCGGTGTTCTTCTGCCCTTCAGAAAGCCACACGCCCAAATCAATGTTTTGAGCCCAGGGCGAGCTGGTTCGCTGACAGCACTTTTAAAGGCTGAAGTTTCCTCTTATTTGGGTTCAGCACAAAGCGGTGGCCTTGCCAACCAGAAGTTAACCTCTGGCTGGCTCCGAAGCTTTGTGTTTCAACAGATAAATGAGACATTTTTCCTTTCATACAATCTAAACAGAATAATAAAGTATTTTCGTCTCCGAAAAGAGAGATTCTGCATTTGCGTCCTCAGAACAGGCTGAGAATCACTTTACAATTCTGTTAGATCTCTCTTGACAAACCGTGCTGTCGTTTTCTTCAAATCCACTCACTCCTCTTGTGCTTCTCTAGCTCTTTCTCCCCCAGGGAGCACAGAGGAGGGAAGGACCTTGTCTGCTCTGCTGCTGGAGCACAAAGAGGACCTGATCCAGTGTGTGACACAGCTGAGGCCCATTATGGAGTTCCTGGAAACAGCCAAGGAGGGATTCCTGCCCGGCACTGAGAGACGGGTAACTGTGTCCAGTCTCTCCCGCCCTTCTGAATTTGTACAGCACTTTTTAAAAAGCATTTTTGTGACACATAGGACCTTCATCTTGCAGTATTTTTGTACATACTGCACAGTAAGCACCTCGAGGTTCGGGCCCTTGGTTCATGCCTCTACCCTTGCAGCAGCTTGCTAGGGGCCGCTCACGTGGCAGTTGTTCCTTAAACGGTGAGGTGAATGGATGGGTGGATGTTCCTGCTCGGTTCCAACGAGTTTTATTACAGAGTAGCTGTCCCGAGAACTGCAGTAGGTTGGTATGTTTGTAACTATTATGGCACTTTCCCTCTTTCCGGAAATGATGTACTGTTCACCTGTGGAAAATTGGGAAAACAAACAGAAAGGAAAAAATTAAAATATTCCACCATCTCAACGCTCAGAGATGACCGCTCAGAGATGGTCACTGCTAATGTTTTCAAGCATGTGCTCCCACTTTTCTTATTTGAATCATCCCTGGGATGGGAATACCGTACGGTTCTTTAACTTTTTAAATTTAAAAGATCGTGAATGCCTTTCCATACTTTCAGCATGGACTTCGGTAGCTGTGTTGTATTGTCCAGCGGACATACCATCATTCATCGGTTCCCTGTTGCTGGGCGTTGGTTCCCGGGATTTTGCTGTCGTGGGTGCTGCTGCAGAGAGCATCCTGGCTCACAGTCTTTGCATGCTGACGAAATGGCTTCCTGAGAGTAGTTTTTAAGATGTGGGATATTGAAATAAAGAGTATAAAATTTTCCAAGTGCTTGCTTGATATATATTGCCAAATTGCCCTTCAGGAAGGTTACACCAATTTACTCTCCCACCAGCTAGCTACTAAAATCCTCATAAAACTGCTGGCATGACTTCTCAAGTCAACTACATAACTGTATTTGCTGGTATTATTGATTTCAACTTGGTGCTAAAAAATATTTTTATATCTGAAAGGAAGGAATAGGGATGGAGAACGTTTGTGGCATCTGTTCTTAAAACTGGGAAGCAGCTTAAGTGTTCGGGGAGAAAATGGGTAGGAGCCATGGGTGTTATGGCTGAGCACTGGGTCAGTAGGGAGACTGGATTCTTGATTTTCTTTTTCTCAGTAATCTTGTATCGCTGTTTTCATAGAAAAGGGGCATAACCTTTAATCTCAAAGTTGTGTTTTGAAAATTAACTATATTTTAAACCTTTACCTCCTTCGAACTGCTTAGAGAAAGGTAATGCACAAAATATTTGATGAAGATTAAACCCCTGTTTTATCCTTAGACTTCATGTTAAGTGTAATTTCAGTCACTCAGCTAAAGTAAGTTGCTTATAGATCTAGAAGCACCTGATTTTCTTAGTGATTTCAATTGATTGCTCACTCAGACCTTTTCCTTATGAGCTGGATTGAATGTGTGCTTTGAACTGTTTCATTATCTTGGTAAAACAGCATTTATAGGTAGAGCCCAGACTCAGCCTCATTCTCTGCAGCAAGACGGACCACACTGTCATTTTCTTCTGTCTCTTTCAGTTAACTTGACAGAAAGGGTTGAAGCAGAAGAACTTAAATTAGTTATAAATCACACACACAGAAAAACACTTCTTAGGATTGGGGTTCCGGCAGAGCCTCATTAAACTACTTCTTCTCACGAAAATTGAAGCAAAACGATGAAGCAGGAGTGTAGAAGTGAGTGCCCGCTGAATAGCCGCAGCGTTGCGGATCAAGGCACCTGCGTTCAGGCCTTCGGACCCTTTTCCCATTACGGAGCCGTGCCGACCACAGGCGCCGGGGCCCTTACCTCCAGTATTTTGGCTGCTGTGAGAAATGGGAAATAGAAATGTCTTCAGGACGGAAACACACAAAAATAGCAACCACCATAGCTGCCGTTTACTTACGCTGACTGTGTGCCAGAAAGTATGCGGGGGGCATTTTAAGCATATAAATTCTACCCTCACAGCAACTTTATAAAGTAGTGGCTTTCACCCCAATTTTAAAGGTGAAGAAACAGACACTTAGGAAAGGTTAAGCAGCTCACCCAGAGAGACACAGCCGCTTATGGCCAGTACTGGAACCCTGACTTCCAAACGGAGCGGGCGCATTCTCATAACCACCGTGCACGCTGCTTCCCCGTGACGTCAGTGGCCACGGTCCTTTACTCGCGTCTCCTGGGTCCTGGGCGTTCTGCTAGGCTCCACGAATAGCAGCTTCATTTTGTGGAATCCTCCTGAGAACTGTGCAGGAGGTGGCACAGTTATCTTCTTTTGCAGACGAGGAAAATAGGGTTCGAAGAATTAAATATCTTGCCCCAGCTCACAGGGGCAATATACTTTGGAACTGGGATTCAACGAGGCCCGTCTAGCTGTAAAACCCATTCCTACTCTTAACAGGAACTGGCTGCCTCATTATGTGTCAGGTTATTGCTTAGGAATGAAGAGATAGCACTGAAATCAGTATGGTTTTTAGATACAAGCTGTTACATTTTAAATTATGGTTCATTTAGGAGAAATTTAATATATATTAGACCGTAAAGAGAATGACTGTGTTCCGTGCTGACAAGGAGCATGACAATTTGGTTTATAATATATACATTCCTTTCATATGTGTAATATAGATAGTCCTTTCATATATGTAAAATGAATTTGGCCTCATAGCACAATTCAGTACTTTAAAATGGGAGTTAATTGGATGACAGCATCCTCTGCACACTGTCGTGACGGGTCTACCTGACTGGCTCTCCCGAGAGCTGGTAGTTTCCCAAAGGAAGTTGCGAAATTCAGATACTGCGAATCTGGATTGTGTGTATTGAGATAATCCCCTGCATTGTCAGTTCATAAAAGCCAAGCCACGCATGTTGAGTTGTAACCCATTAGGAAACAGTTCTATTGTAACAGGAAAATATCTGTAAAATAGCTGTCACGTGTTTGATTTTTCACCCTTTTGCTTGAGCCCCATGTGTTCTTGACTCAGAACATCCTTTCACACACGCAGGAGGAGCACGGGGTGGAATTGAGGGGTGGCGTCTGGAGCTGATGTATGTGGCCATTGAGAACAGGAAGGTTAGATAGTGAAGAATCTGCGAGAAAAGTGACCCAGAAATGTACTTTAAACCTGCTATTTTGGAGTGCACAGACAATGTATAAATTATCTGGGTATTCAGATTGCTATACAAATGAAATAAAAGGAAGTGAAATAATAGAACTGCTTTGAAATTGCAACCTATACTTTACTGAACAGAAATTGACAAAACCCTCTAACTGTATTGATTAATTGCCAGTCTGCTCCTCAATCCTGGTGCCTGAACAAACTCAGTCCAAAGAGGTGAGATAGGAGCTGCGTGCTCTGCCGTGCAGGCTCTGCGGTGTGGGCTCTGCTGTGCGGGCTCTGCCGTGAGGGCTCTGCGGTGCAGGCTCTGCGGTGTGGGCTCTGCCGTGCAGGCTCTGCCCTGCAGGCCTGGTGTAAGACTGTTTTCAGAGGGCAGACTCTTGGAGGCAAAGAATATACACAGCCCTGCAATTGAGAAAGATCAGTTTTCACAGAGCTGTTTGTTTGGAGAATGTTTTGGATTTTTGTTGAAACAGAGTAAGGAAGAGACTATGAAAAAACACTAGAGACCAGCAGAGGGAGGACGTGGAGACAGAGCATCTTGTGAAACAGTCTTGCTGGGTTTTCCAGTGGTGTGTCAGATACATTTGCAATTGCCAGTAACCAGTGTCTGCTTGATTACTTGCCACCGCAGGTGATTCTGAATTGCTGTGAGGGCGGAACACCCAAGGAGACAATAGAAAATTTGTTGAACAGAATGTCTAAGGAGAGGACACTGACTGCTGAGAGTCTGGTAAAACTCCTCCAGGCTGTGAAGATGATGTTCCCGAACTTGGCCCTTCTGCTGGAGAATTTGCAAAAACTAGCCACTTTGCCGAGCACCACAGGTATTAGTTAATTGCTGGCTCTCTGGACCGGAACCACTCCCGCAGAAAATTATAGCTTAAAACACCCTTTTAGCTCCATGCTGGGGAGCAAGATTATGTTAAGACATGCCATTGGGAAACAGAGACCACCTGTCACGAATCAGCGATTCTGATGTTTCCAGAGTTGAGACTTGAGACCTGAGACCTGAGAAGGACTCTTTCCCATTAAGCTCCCTCATCAGGCCCCAGTGGTGCAGGGTCTGTTGGGTGTGGCTTTCTCAGGACTGTCACGTGTCACCTGTGAGTGCCTAAGGAGCCCAACCGGCCCACAAGGCTCACGGTTTTGACACCTTATGTTGACAAATGTAAGCCAAAACCCCCCTGCAAATCTTGATTTCCCCATTCCCACTTGAGTGCTGTCTGGTCCAGCAGTCCCGTACACACTCAGTTTGGGGCAGTGAGTCCCTGTTCCATTCCTTAGAAAAGCAACGACTCCAGCCAGTTCTCCCCTAGCTTAGGGCATTGGAAACTAGATGGTTCTCAGAAAAAGCATATTTGGGAGATGAGGGAACTTTTTTCTAGCTTATAAAAGTTATGTATGCTTAGACAGACTTGAACAGTTTTAAAAATAAAGAAGAAAACCTACCACTTGATCGTATCAATATTCACACATTGACATATTTTCTCATATTATTTGTACAATGTTGAGATACTCTACCATATTTATAATTGTATAATTTTTCCCATTTAACAATATAGCATAAATGTTCTCCCCCATTACAAAAAAACCTCCCTACACTCCTGTTCTGGAGGCTCTGCACCCCCACCGTGAGGATGCTGTCTGGTGCACAGGTGGTGTAAGATGAAGATGGTCAGCGCCGCCTGGCTTTGCATCCTGACTCACTTTGTAGCCGAGTGACCCTGAGCAAGTGGCCTAGGTGAGCCTTACTCTCTCCTCTGTGGAATACAGAGAGGAAAGGCACCTGTCACGTTGGCTTTTGTGGCTACCGTGAGATTACATGTGCGGAACATTCAGCACAGGGCCTAGCCCGTGATGGGCGCTCAGTAAACGTTAGCTGTTATCATCTCGGTCATCACCACCATCGCCACAGGTTGCATAGCGACAAATACCTTGGCACATAGACTGCATTTTTGTTGCTTCAAAAACATTTCTCAACGTCAGATGCCCAGATGCAGAGGTACTGGGCCAAAGAAGAAAATAAATTTTTAAATATCTGCAAAAGTACGGGAAGTGCCTGATGGTGTTGATTTTTCTTTACTTTCAAATAAATCTGACCCCTGAAGAGAGGACCTAGCAGACTGGCTCAGGGGGCATATAAACAGAAGAACGGTGGGCTGGCTTCGGTAGCACAGTGTCGACTCCTGCCTACCCGTTTTCTGGACCAGTACAGGGACCCTTTGCCTCGGCCGTGAGGACTGACCCCCTGGAATCGGTATATCTGAATCTCTTAGAAGTGCAGCCTTCCAATTACCTCCCCTCCCCGTTGAGCGATCACTAGCTTCTGCCCCTGGGCGCTGCCTTTCAAAGGCTCTGTGGTCTCGTGCCCCCGAAGCACCAAGTAATTACGTGTAGACCGAAGGAGCCCTGAACACACGTGTCTGTGTGAGGCCCCGAGCCAGGAGCTGCACTTGCTCCCTCGCTGCTCTCTCTTCCTCTCATTTGTTACCCCCTGGACTTCTTAGCAGAAGCCCTTGAGGAAGGGGTGTTCTGTCGAGCATTGTTATTGTTCTGTTAATGTCCTTTTAGTCCAGGCGAGCCCTGATGATTACGGGACTGAGCTGCTGAGGCGGTACCACGAAAACCTCTCTGAGATTTTCACAGACAGCCAGGTGTTACTAAAAATGATCCCACACGTGAAGAGTTTAGCCCCTGGAGAAAGAGAGGTAAGAGAGGGAGCTGGGCGGGGAGATGGGGCGGGGAGTGAAATGAGAAAGTAGGAGAAAAGCTGAATATATATATATATATATATATATACACTTTTAAAACATATTCATATTTTGTATAAATATACACACCACAGCTATGTTGAGAAATGCTAAGGAGTCTGTAGAGGAGAAATAGGTGATTCAGTTTCTGAGGCAGCGCGACAAGTAGGTAGCTGTAATTTCTACAGTAATAAGGAAGGGAAATGCAACAGGAGGAATGAAGAACTTAGTTACATATGAAAATCTCTCAGGTTGAGAAAGGTGAAGGATGCTAAGAAACCACGCCCCCCCATCCCCCCCACCTCCAGGAGTCCACGCCCAGGGACCCAGTGCTCAGACTTATGGCCCTGTGGCTGGGCCAGTGGCCGGAAGGCCCCTTACATGTATGTTTGTGCTGCATCTTGAAGGTCATGGAGAAGCTTGTGAAACGTGACTCCGGTTCAGGTGGTTTCACTTCTTTGATATCGGCAGTTCTAGAAAAGCAGACTCTCTCCGCAAGAGCCATTTGGCAGCTGCTGCTGATGGTTCAGGAGACAAAGACCTGCCCGTTGAACCGGCTCATGGAGGAAATACAGAAGGAGCCTGGTGCCGATGCTTTCTTCCAGGCAGGTGGGTTACCGACCCGGTCATGCCTTTGTTCCCACTCGAGGGTGTTGTCAGTTTCGTCAGAAGATAGTATTCTCTGACGGTAATCTTCCACGTCTCTGCGTTAGGAGCAAGGACCAGTGATTTTGATCCTGGATGTAAACCTTTTTTAATAAAACGTGCAGGAAGTATTCCAAGCTTGTATTAGTGATTACGCTGTGAGCGCAGTACTGTGCGCCATTTTCCTTGCTCCCAGCCCCAGGGAGGAGACGGGTGCATTGGATTATCATTATGAAGAGTTGAGCTGAGAAAAGGTGAAGAGGATTCCCCGAGCCAAAAATGGTGCTCATAGTTTTACGAGTGCGTTTTCCTCTGCCTTTCTTTCAGTGACCACCCCGGAAAGTGCTGCCTTCAAAACCATCCTGAGGCATCACAGATTGATCCTGGAGGCCATCCAGCACAGGCAGGAAGACAAAGGCTTTACCTCGGAGGAAGAGCGCCTGGCGGAGACTGTGAAGGAGGTGCGGTGGGAATAAAAACACACCCTGGCGGGGACTTGGTCAGAGGTAACGCCCGGGACCCCCTCGTTCCGTGGGAGGAGCCCGCTGCTGCCGAGCGCCTGACGTGCGCTGAGCCCTCCCCACACGCGCAGCACATCTGTTCCTTGACCCTCCCGACGCAGTGGTAGATGCTGTCGTCTGCATCTCACAGACAAGGGGACTGAGGCTCCCAGGGCTCAGTGACTTGTCTAGGATGCTCCATTGGTCACAGGTGAAGCCAGAGTATAAACCAGCCTCATGTGACTCAACCCTAGATTTATTCCATTCGTCTGAATCTCCGTGAACTCAAAGGGAGCCATAATACTGTTCTCTAACATGTTTTCAGAAGCAACTTCTTTTAGGGGAAGGAAAGTAAGATGGTCTTATTACACACTCCATTTTGGCTTCTAGAAAGAGCCAAGATAAACATAGAACAAAGCTTTTGCCCGTATGGGGTAACAAATAGTGCCAACTCCTTTTCTGTAAGGCTTCTCACATTGTGGCCAGCATCCCAGAAAAACCAGGTGGGCACTGGGGGAGAATTCACTGACGTCCAGTTCAGGATCATGTGTGTCCTGCATGGGGAGGAATTGTAAAGGAACATAAAATGAAACCGCAACTTCACCCATAGTGCCTTTGGATCCAAGCAGGCATGGGAGGTATACAGAAGGGCTGGTTTCTTTCTTTTTTAAGATTTTATCTATTTATTTTCAGAGAGTGGAGGGAGAAAGAGAGGGAGGGAGACATCATTGTGTGGTTGCCTCTCAAGCATCCCCCACTGGGGACCTGGCCTGCAACCAGGCACGTGCCCTGACTGGGAATCAAACTGGCGACCCTTTGATGCACAGTCGGTTGCTCAATCCACTGAGCCGCACCAGCCAGGGCCAAAGGGCTTGTTTCTAATGGTCCACACAGGTAACGGCCCCGCCTCAGTCTGTCTCAGATGGGAAGAAGACGGCACACATTCCTGTGGGCTTCCGGGGAAGGACTCATCCGTTGGACTCTCTCCCAGCACGCCAGTACTTCAGAGCTGGGGCTTCTGCTGTTGATCGGTTTTAGCCTCACTAATTAGTCTCATGCCTACCTCCAGGGACATCAGGTTTATTTAGATAGACTTGAAAAGAGCAGGAATAAAATATCTTCCAGGATGAAAATTCCATTTGGCCATCTGTGGATGGTTTTGCTTTATTTTCTCAGTGTACCGAGTCTTTTTGCTGATAGTGCTAACATTCTTAGAGAGGGCGGCTTTGAAATAATATTCTCGGCCTCTTTAAAGGCCCTTTCTTTAAAGAGCTGAGTTTCTTTATGAAAGAAAATGATGTTTAAAGGGTACATCTGAGAATCTAAAAATGTGAAGCCACTGATCATGCAAAATTACTTTCAGGCATTGAGACAATTATATATTATGAAAAATTATTTTGATCTTCAAGGCAAAAATACCAACAACAAAATCCTACAGTTTTCCAAGCTTTTAATATTAAGATCTGGGAAAGTTCTCTGGGAGATTCCTGGTTGCTAGGAGGGTATTTTTCATTGAAAATGCTTAATGCTTCCTTGCTTGCACCTTCTTTGTATTTGCACATGTGTCTTCCCATGCGCCACCTGTTTTTATTTTGTTGATTTCCCTGTCCTTTGGAAAACAGGGCTCTCCACTACATTTATCACAAGCCATGTAAACTTGTTACAGATGGGCCAGTGCCTTCCTGAAATTAGCTTTTATTTTTTTAAAGTTGAAAACCATGCAGAAAATCCGCTGATATTAACCACAAACCTTTGTCTTGTGGTGTTCATTTAGATTCTGAGCATTTCCTCTGAGACAGCCAGCCCTGAAGCTTCCCCGAGAGCAGCACTGAGCAGAGCCATGGGAAAGTCTGCCTCAGCCATGGAAATATGTCAGCTCCTCTGCAGCGCCCACGAGTCTTTCCCAGGCCTGCAGCCCGTCATGCAGGAGCTAGCACACACTGGTAAGCAGCGGGTGGGGTGTGGGTCCTGGCGGGCCCCCAGGTCGCCTCCTTACTGGGGAGAAGAGGCAGCAATTCATGCGAGAGTTTGTCCCTAGTTGCCTTATTTATTTTATGTGCTCTCAAGACTTAGGAAAGTCGTGAACATAGATGTAAAAGGACCGTTTGTGTTAATCAAGTAAAGATGAGTGATCTTGCTTCAGAGTGTTCTGAGGGTCTCAAGTAGTCTGCATTCTCCTCTAAGAAGAAAAGTTAGAAAGCAAAGTAGAAACCTAGAGATTTCCAAGGGCCTGTGCTTTCTCTCCCATGCAGGTTTCCTTACTCAGGAAGATGGAGAGGAGGAAAGGTGGAAGGTGAGTAATAAATTTCACCTTGAAGCCAATGACAAAGCAGATGAGCAGGCCGCTGAGCCAGGTGAAGAAGACTGCCAGCCTGGGAAACAGAAGGACCAAGGAGAGACTGGTTCCTTGGCAGAACAGCAGGAGAAAGACGCTTCTTCCTCCCCAGACTCTGCCAAGAAGAGCTTCATCTGCAAGGCCTGTGACAAAAGCTTCCACTTCTACTGCCGCCTAAAGGTGCACATGAAGCGCTGCCGGGTGGCCAAGAGCAAACAGGTGCAGTGTAAGGAGTGCAATGAGACCAAGGACTCTAAGCGAGAGCTGGAGAAACATCAGCTGGAGGCTCATGGTGCAGGTGGAGAGCCTGATGTCCCCAAGAAGAAGAAGAAGAGGCTTCCGGTGACGTGTGACCTCTGCGGAAGAGAATTTGCTCATGCCTCAGGTACGTTCATCAGTGTGGAGTGACAGGGTGCTTCTGCAGGTCGAGGTTTGGATTCTAGCACCGCTTCCAGCTGTGCCCAGTGGGTGCCTTGGAAAACAGAGCGGGTTCCCGCAGAGGTGAGTGGTGTTTTGAGCAGAGCATGAGCTTTGGAGGCAGTTCTCTGAACTTTAATTTCCCCATCAGCAGGCACCTGATGCCACGCACCTTTTAGATTGTACGGTGATGTTAGATGATAGAGCTAAATACACAGTGTGGTGCCTACAGCAGGGTTGGCACTAAGCACCTTGTGCCTGCAGGCGTTCATAACGACAACCAGCCATTTCACACCTGACGGCCTGGCTCTTCTGCATCGCTTGTTTCTCAATCATGAGTGAGAGTCCCGGCAATCACGGGACGCACAGTCAGAATTGTTTTCCCCTGCCCCAGATGTTGGCTAAAACTAATGAAACATAAAAGGGAGTTTTGTTTCACTCTTTCTGGGTGACTGGGTCCTATTTAAGAGAAAGAGGAAGAGAGAGGAAAGATACACCTAGGACACTTCATGCCTGATTAAACCACGAGTGAGTGCTGGGTGACGGGCAGATGGGCAGCCGGGACATGTGATGAGCGAGCAGCATGGCTGCGGGAGGTCAAAGCAGGCAGTGCCCGCCCCGAGGCCGTGCCGTTAGGGTGTGTCGTGGGGCTGGATGTGGTGCAGCTTCGCGACACTGACCCCCAGCCTCTCTCCGGCACGGCTCCCCAGGCATGCAGTACCACAAGCTGACCGAGCACTTCGATGAGAAGCCTTTCTCCTGTGAAGAGTGTGGGGCGAAGTTTGCAGCCAACTCCACCCTGAAGAACCACCTGCGCCTGCACACGGGGGACCGCCCATTCATGTGCAAGCACTGCCTCATGACCTTCACCCAGGCCTCAGCCCTGGCTTACCACACCAAGAAGAAGCACTCAGAAGGTAAGGCGTGGAGAATGTCTTCGTTTCTCCTGCAGACTTTGCGTGAGCTGCTTAAAAACCCATGCACAACTAGGTGTGGTGCGTATCTGAATGAAATTAAAAACAAAACAGTATGTAAAATCTAGGCACGCAGAGGACCGGGAGCACGTACGTGCGCAGGCGTGTCAGATACTTGCGGTGAGAGTGCCTGAAGCAAGGCTGGCCAACGGAGTGTTACAACTTTGTAGTTACAGAATTTACGTAAAGCCAGGAATTCCTGGGGCTTTACGGTGGCCTTCGAGCATGAGGCAGACCTTGGTTGAGCTCCTGTGGACCGGGCAGTGACGGGTGCTGGTGACTAGGCTGGCCCTGTGCTCACAGAGCTGGCGGTGTGGAGTGCGTCTAGTGTAGGACGGCCACAGGCAGCGTCACCAGTGGTGTCGTGCGCAGCGACACCGGGAAGGCAGCAGGAGGGGTTCCCGGTCCGGTGGGCGGGGAGCAGCCGTCCCCGAGGGTTCTGTGTGCAGCTGGGAGCATCCGTGCGTGAGTGATGGCGCTGCCTCGTCTGCCCTGGACCGTCGTCGTGGCCTCCCAGCTGTTCGCCTTCCCTCGCCCTCTCGCTGGACAGTGTGCTCAGGACGCAGCCCCAGGGGTCCTTTCAAAGCTGCACCGTACCCTGCATCCCCTCTGCTTCAAACCCTGCAGAGGCGACACCTTGTGCGAAGTCTCGGCGGCGGCCCAGCCCCGGGCGCCCTGCACTGGTTTTCCCCATCACGCTCATCTCATGACGTGTTGCCTGCTTTGTGAGTCTGGTTACAGTTAGTCTCCCCCTGTTAGAACGAAAGCTTTATGAGGGCACAGCTGTTAGACTTTTTTTTTAATTGCCGTTTCTGTGGAACGAGGAATAGTCCTTGGCAATAGTGGGCCCTCGAAAAGTATTTACTGAGTAAATGAATTTCTTGAGGCCTATGGCAGGCACTGGGGACAGTGTAACTGCACACACCTGCTCTCACGGAGCCGGCATCCCAATGGGTACAGCAGCCCATAGACAACCGTGCAACATCAATTCAGACGGTGGTTGTTGCTCTAAAGAAAAATAGGGTGGGGTAATCAGCAAGAGGATGACAGGGTCGGGGTGGGACACTATTTGTGTCATCAGAAAAGGCTTCTGAGAGCTGAGATTTGAGTAGAAGCCTGAATGACGTGGAGATGGAACCTGTGGAAGCTCTAGGAGAAAGACTTCCTAGCGGGAGTGAGCGGGAGCTGTGTGAGAGCCCAGAGAAACTGGGAGGGGCTGAAGCGGAGCCCGGGAGCGAGTGTTGAGAGATGAGGTCAGAGAGGTCACCGAAGGCCGGATCTTGCAGCTCTTACAACCCAAGGTAAGGGCTTCAGTTTGATGTGAACTGTGTATTGTAAGTTGTGGCTTAAAACAACACAAATATTTAATCTTACCACTTTGGAGGTTAAAAGTCCAAAATAGTCTTAACTAGACTAAAGTTTTGGCCGAGTGCGTTCCTTCTGGAGGCTCTGGGGAGAATTCACGCCCTGCCTTCCCAGCCCATGAAGGCTACCCCCATTCCTTGGCCCATAGCTGCATTGCTCCAGTTTCTGCTTCTGCCGTCATGCCCCTCCTCTGACTCTCCTTCCTCCGTCTTACAAGGACCCTAGTGACTACATTGGGCCTGTTTGTCCAACCCAAGATAATCTTCCTGTCTCAAGATCCTTAATTTTCACATCTACAGAGTCCCATTTGCCATGTAAGCTGACGATCTTTACAAGTTTTCAGGGTTGGGATATGACATCTTTGGGTCATTGCACTGTCTACCCCAGGAATCCGTAGGGGAGTTTTGAGCCAAGGAGTGATAGGATCTGACTCACATCTTTTGGGGACGATGCTGGGCAGTGAACTGTCTTAGGGCAAGAGCAGAGCATTAACGGGGAGGCCAGAGGCCTTGCCATGTCCCGTGTAGAGGTTCTAGGGTTATCAGCCAGAGTTGCGTCGGGAGCAGAGAGGTGTAGAAGGTTCAAGTTTGGGGATATATTATTAAAAGTGGTAGTAGGACTGATGATGGATTGGATGAGGGATGTGTGGGAAGGAGAGGAGGTAAGGATGGCTGTGGAATTTTTGATATAAGCAACTGAGTAGATGGTGCTCCCGTTTCCTGAAGTGGGGGACATTGGAGTGTTGGGGGTGGGTGGAGAACCAGGAGCTTTGTTTCGGACGTTGTGAATTTGAGATGCCTGCTAGACTTCTAGACAGAGACGGGGAGTGGTGGGCAGTTGGGTATAGAGGTCTGGGGTTCTGGGGAAAGCTGGGGGCTGGAGGTAGGAACGCGGGCGCTGTCCGTGTGCAGAGAGGACCCCCAACTCCGAGATGAGATTGTCTAGAAAGTTGGGGCAAAGAAGAGGCTGAGTCCGAGGCTTCTCAGTGACTTGAACTCTTGGCTTAAGACACCCTTTTTTTTTTTGTAACAGAAGCTTATGTCAAAGCCCAATGTGGAAAAATGAAAATAAGATTGCTTGCTGTAGTTGAAGTAGGCCTAGGATTTGGGGGGTCTGGACCCTCACCTCACCGATTTTCCTTCTCCGTTGGCCCATAAGGGTGGTTGAAGGTACAGTTGGTCTAGCGTTTTCAACAAACGCTAGTTCTCTACTTGCTCTTTACTTGTATTTTTTAACAGTCTTTGGTAGTCTAGTCATTATATTCTTACCATGTGAATGAGAAAGTAGAGAAGCCAAGTGATTTATAGTAACTGCAGCAAGTCACTGAGAGAGGGCTTTGGCTCTTCTATGAATCTGTCTCTCATCTTTATGTGCTATTGCATTTTTGTACTGAATATATTTCAAGGGGTTCAGACTTGGGTGTTTCTGGGCACAGGGATGTATATCTGTTTCCGGCAGTGGAATGAGCTCCTTCATACTTGCGATGGCCTGGTTCAAAGATGGATGATCTCGTGTGATAAGAACTCTGCCTTGTTCCTCAGGGTAGGGACACCGCACCAACACCATCTCTGTTCCATCAGCTGTGTTTGTGAGGCATCGTCTGATGGGATGGCTCAGACCTCTCACCCAGGGTATTGCAAACTGCCTGACGTTGTGCCTCATCTTGCAGATTGTATTTCCCGGTACATGCCTTAGAATATGACTTTCTTTTAGGAATGCCATAAAGGGTTAGTGCTGGCTCTAATATGTTCCTGTATGTTTCCAGGAAAGATGTACGCGTGTCAGTACTGTGATGCTGTGTTTGCCCAGTCCATCGAGCTGTCCCGCCACGTGCGGACCCACACCGGGGACAAGCCGTACGTCTGCAGGGACTGTGGCAAGGGCTTCCGACAAGCCAACGGCCTCTCCATCCACCTGCACACCTTTCACAGTAAGTGCTGAGATTGTGGCTGGTGGGCGTTCTGCGCAGAGCTGGGCCCCGCTCGTCGCCTTCCCCGCCCCCTCCCCTGCTCTCCTGCAAAACCCAGGGTCCCTCATTTCTGCCTCAAGGGGAATCCCAGTTGACACGTTGCTGTGAGACACCGGTTCTGCTGGGTGGGCTGTTTCCTTATCTTCCTTTGAAGCCCACCCGGCCCCGTTTGAGCGAAGGGAAGAGCCTCTGTGACTGACAGGCTCACGGGGCACCCGGATGTTCTCATTACTCCACTGGGCGTCTGGGTCCTGCTCCCACCCTCCTTCCCACTCTCATCTCACGGGCATGCCCGCCTTTCCCGGGAGCAGCAACCAGCACCCTTTGAGTGCACGCACACCATCCTGAGTGGTCCCTGGTCACGCTTGCTTAAAAGCCTTCTGCCAACATTCTCTCTCAAATGCCGTTGTAGTCACTCAGTTGGTGGGGTCTGCCCCCGTCTTTCTCCCCTTCTGCTAGAACCGATACCAACAAAACACACTTGTATCGAATACACGCCCAGGAAGGCAGGGGGACCGTGGTTCCCATTGCAGCATCAGCAGCATCAGGAAATCGCCGTGTGGCCCTCGGCAGCCACATCTCACTGCCTGCTGCAGGAGCGGGCATGTCATCGGCACAGCTCAGCAGGGAGGGGGTTAACAGCGTGGTTCCTGAAATCACACGGGCCTGGACTCAAATCTCGACCCTGCTGTTCACTTCCTTGAGACCTTAAACAAATTCCTTTGCCTTTCTAAGTCTCTTGGGCCCTTTCTGTAAACTAAAGAAAATAATGACGCTAGCACCTTAAATTGTCCTGAGAGTGAAGTGAGCTATCACGTTTAAAGCACAAAACTCCCGTCCTAACACACCGAAGTGCTCAGCGGATGCCAGAAGGGAGTACTGGTGACAAGAGCAGCCTTCTCGGGGGCCGCGTGTCACCACCAAAGCCTGTCCGTTGTGCGCCATGCCCCTTGCACACCCACCTTCCCTTCTCCCACTGCCGCCCTTGTGCCCCACACTCCAGTTTCTATCTGTCCACAAACACAGCGCCTCACAAGCCTGGGCTTTATGCCCGCACGGTCAAGTCTGTTGTCAGCCAGCCGGCAAAGGACTTCGCCAGAGCTCCCGTGCCCGCAGCCCATGGCGGGAAATTGGGTGGTGCAGGAGGAATATAAAGCACCCCAAAGCGTCCGGTTACAGTAGACTCCAGATAAGTGAGATTGGCTTGGGTCCAGCGCCACAAGTTTGAGGTCCCGTCAACCTTTTCTTTTTTTGTTGTTGTTCAATTACAGTTGTCCCCTTCCCCCCATCGCTCTCCCCGTGCCCTGCCACACACCCCCGCATTCAGTCCCCCACTGTTGTCCTTGTCCATGGGTCCTTTATATGTGTTCCTTGGCCTTACCCCTCCCCTCCTTTCCTGTCATCCCCTCACGCACCTGCACCCTGCTCCCCTCTGGTCACTGTCGGTTTGTTTTTCACTTCCATCTCTCTGGTTCTGTTTTGCTCACTTGTTTGTTTTGTTGATTAGGTTCCACTCAGAGGCGAGACTGTATGGTACTTGTCTTTCACCGCCTGGCTCATTTCACTTAGCAGGACGCTCTCTAGCTCTCAACCTTTCTAAGCAAAGTCATGCTTCAGTCTCGTTTTCCTGGTAGCATGACACAGGGGGCAGGAGAGGGGCGGGGGGGTGCTCTCGGTTTCCACAGTAGCGAGGACCCGAAATGCTTTGCCATGCCTTGGAGGCTGTCAGAGGCAGCAGGCCCAGCATCCGGGTCCCTCTCTTTGCTCCTTACCCGTTTCGCGGGACCACATCGCTGCTTGCGGAGGACTGCTTCAGAGTGTCTGAAAGACAAAGCAGAACCCAGATTTCAAGAGCGCGTGTCCACAGGGAACCAGTTAATGGCACTGAGCGCTGCCGCGCGTCAGAGCCTCCGAGCCGGTCTGAGCAGCACGTGGAAGACTGGCCCGTGGGTCGCTCCTTCCTGGTGGGCAACGGGTTCTGTCATCAAAACGTTTCACTTTCTGTTGTCAGAAAAAGACTGAAGTTTTCTGCCTCAGGCATGGCGAATGCGTTCTTCATCCCGCTAGTTCTTATTTTTGAGATGCCACCAAAGAGTTGGCATGTCTAATTAAGCGTACAGCTCAGAGCATGGCCTCGGGAATGAAGGCTGGGCTTGTTACCTCCTTCAGCCACCTCCCCCTTGTGCCACTGGCCACCTCTCTAAGCCTCGACTTTCTTTGACCAGAGAATAGGACCCATAGTAGAACCTGCCCACAGGGTTGTTGGAAGGGGTGAGTGGGCTAATGCATGTGAGGCACTGAGAACGTGCCTTTCACATGGTGCTCATTAAACTTTACCCAGGAGAGTGTTTTTATTAAGTCTAAAGTGGGAAGCAAGGGAGCGTTCCTCCTGCCGTTCATACGACCAGCGGCAAAGGAAACAGTGATGCTCTGGGGAGCGTGTTGGAAGTCTCTGTGGAGAGTTAGGAAACAGGATGCCCCCTGCAAGCGGGGGGAGCAAGAGCAGCACACCCTGGAAAGCCGTAGGATGGAATTTAACTTGTAAGAGGTACAGTGAGGAATTGAGGTGAACCATTCGATGCGCACAGGTGGTTAATCCAGAAGCCTGGGAGGAACCTGACCTCCCGTGATGAAGACGGGGGTTGGCAGGTGATCGCTGCACTGACCTCTGGTCCTTGGAGTCTGTGACCTTGCATGACCTCTGAACAGAGCCCTGCCTGGAGCCGTGCGCAGCCCCTCACACACGGCTGACGGCTGCCTGTGGTGTTCTTTTCTCCACCCCTTCCTCTGGCGGCACCAGACATAGAAGATCCCTACGACTGCAAGAAGTGCAGGATGAGCTTCCCCACTCTGCAGGACCACCGCAAGCACATCCACGAGGTGCACTCCAAGGAGTACCACCCCTGCCCCACGTGTGGGAAGATCTTCAGCGCCCCCTCCATGCTGGAGCGGCACATGGTGACCCACGTCGGAGGGAAGCCCTTCAGCTGCGGGATCTGCAACAAGGCCTACCAGGTGACCTCACGCTCCCCTGGGAGCTCTTGCCCTGCCCCCAAATGATGCTCCCTTTGGCCTTCCCATTTTGTGGCTCGTGGGGCACCTCTGGTCTGTGGAGATGACGGCTTGGCTGGCTCTCCTGAAGGTGCAGCTTGTCATAGTTCACACTCCCTGAGGGGGTCCAGTGCGGGGAGTGGGGGGGGCTCCGGTTGGGGCGGTCCTCACACCTCTGAACTCAGAGCTGCTTCCCCCAGGGGCACTCACATTCTCCAGAACCTGCTGACCCCATGTGTCCAGGGACAGGAGAAAGACAGTACGGGTGTGTGGTAACACTGCCTCGAATTCTCTTCTTTAGCACAGTTATTTTTTTTTAACTCCCAGGGCAGGGCTCTGCTTTTTTACCTTAGAATTTGATGTATAATTTAAGTGAAACCCCGTACAGAACTAGGAAAAAATGCATCTTTGAGAAACTCTGAGACCACAGAGAACAGATTGGTCATCACTGACATCTGTAGGATTTGGGTTGGAGAGCAAAACACAGTGGCTAATTTCATTTCAACAAAGGTTGAGAGTTAACTTTGTACCAAGCCTTGTGCTACAACGTTAGAGTTACAGAATAAGACCTGGGCTCGTCTCCAGGAAACCATGGGATTGCAGGGAGACTGTCCCGGTGCTTCTCTGAGCCTGGGAAGGAGGGGGCCTCTTGCCTGTGGAGTAGGGACAGTGCGTGCCCCGCCACACCCTGAACCTCTGGGAAGCAGTGGGACACAGCTCAGTGGTGAAGAGCAGGCGCCAGCACTTGAATCCTGCTCCTGCTGTTCCCTGATCGTGTGACCCTGGGCAAGTCATTTTACTCCTCTGTGCCTCAGCCTCCACCTCCCTGGGAAGTTGTAACTCCTCCCTCTCGGGCTGGTTGTGAGCGGCGAGTTTCTCTGCTGAGCCCTGTCCTGTGGTGGCCTCTCGGGAAATGGGCAGGTGCCCTGTCCCTGCTGACACTAGGCTCTGTCACATCAGCACTCAGTGTGATGGGTGAGACTGTGGCTCTGGACCCATGAGCTTGCCTGAGAGTGTTTCCCTCTCTCTCATGAGGGCTTTGTGAGCTCCCCAGCTTGCTGGAACATTCTAAACCCTAACCCTTGCCCAATCTCCTGCAGCAATTGTCCGGTTTGTGGTACCACAACAGGACCCACCACCCTGATGTGTTTGCCGCTCAGAACCATCGATCTTCTAAGTTCTCATCACTCCAGTGCAGCTCGTGTGACAAAACCTTTCCCAACACCATTGAACACAAGAAGCACATCAAAACGGAACACGCAGGTGAGCTGGGAGCCAGGGGCAGGGAGTGTGAGCCAGGGAGCAGGAGCGGGTCGGTGACATGGCTTCCTGGGGTCTGACCCAGAACCCTAACGTCCAGTGCTGGAGTGCGGTGTGCTGCGGCAATGACCTTTGTTCTGACCCAGCACACCTGAAGGGGGCTCTCCCTGGCCCACCAGTGACAGTAGCATGCGTGGCAGTGGCTCTCGAACCCAGACACCTAAGGCAGGGAAAGCTCCTGCCAGCCCCCGAGTGACGATCGGCCACAGCATTTAGAAGGCAGACAGGTTCTGGGTGGAAACCCCGACTGTGGCCCCGACAGCTGCGTGACCTTGACAAGTGACTTCTCTGAGCCTGTTTTCCCCTCCTCTGTTATTAATCCCTGCTTGGCAGGTAAATCTGGGGATACTCGCCACAGCCAGCACTGAGGAGGAGTTTCCTAAGCGCAGGGCCCAATGCTAAGCACTCCACATGTGCTTTGTCGTGTAATCCTCACAACACCCCGATTTGCACCCCCAGACCTGGAGCCTTTACCACTAGAGCGCCCTGATGCATCGTAGGTGTGGGTCCTGGCACTCGGTGGATGCTGCTCGGTGTTAGCCGTCGCCCCCGCCCTGGCCCTGGAACTGTCCAGCCCCGGAGAGCCATTCGTTTGTTCCTTCCCACCACCTCTTCCCTTGTGTGCTTCGCAGACATGAAGTTCCACGAGTGTGACCAGTGCAAGGAGCTCTTCCCCACGCCAGCTTTGCTTCAGGTTCACATCAAGTGCCAGCATTCAGGTCAGTGCCCCTGGGGATGCCGCTGAGCTGCAGTGCCTGGTGGCAGTGCTCCCCTTCACCGTCCACAGCTGTGCGGCCCAGCTTAGTGGCTACCCGTGCCTCAGTTTCCTCATCTATAAAATGAGACAGCTGTCATTCCCAGCTCACCCTGTAATGGTAAGAATTGGACGTGTTAGCAGACAGAAGACACACAGTGGCCTGGCACCGGGGAGCGTCCTGTTTTCTGTGATTGTCATCGTCACTGCTATGTCTCATCAAATCCAAAGGGCTGGTGATAAGATGCACCCTTTTTAATGAACCAGCGAAACTACGCTTCCTTGTTGCTTAGAGTGTATAGGCTATTCCGAGTGCTGTTTCGGACTGACTTGGACGTAGGTTTTCATGCACCCTTGTGTGCATACATAAAAAGGAAAACAAGAAATAAATTAAGGTAAGGTTCCAGCTTCTCGGAGTCACTTTCAGTTCAGATGGTTGACGTGCGTGTTTCGCACGTGGCGTTGCACTCCGCCTTCGAGAGCGCTGGGTGCGGATGGAGAACGTAGGGCGGCCTCTGGCTGTGGCCTGCGGGTGCCGTGTGGCACCGGCGTGTGTTTGCTTCCTGCTCTGGGGGCATCCAGACATTCTGAACACTCCCCTCTGGCCTCCTGTCTTCTAAACCTTCGGGTTGCTGTCAGTTAAAGAGGTGCACGCCCCCTACCCCCCGGCCCCGTCTTAGGGGTTTTCTTCCAAGACACGCATTCTGCGGGTTGCTGCCGGACTTCGTCAGGTTTCCATGTGCTCCAAGCACGGTCCCTGACAGTTGCAGCTGGCTGCCCCCTCGCCCACAGCAGTCCTAAGACGGCACCGAAGCCGTTCCAGAGTTGTTACAATTTGCTGCCTGGAATGATGAAACATGGTGTCCTCAGCGTCATCACATACAGTTGAGTGAACAGTGGGCGTCCGCAGAGGCAGATTGAGCCTGCAGCTGGTGCTGCTGAAGCTGCCGCTCAGGGAGGCTTCGGTCCCACAGAACCTGGATCTGCTTTTGAACTGCCGTCCTTGCTGCTGCCTCCTCTCCCGTCGCCCTGCTCTGGTCTCTGTCAGCTGCTCGCCCACAGCCCATCCTCTGTCTCCCTCCTGCAGGGTCGCAGCCGTTCAGGTGCTTGTACTGCGCGGCCACTTTCCGCTTCCCCGGAGCCCTGCAGCACCACGTCACCACGGAGCACTTCAAGCAGTCGGAGAGCACCTTCCCCTGCGAGCTCTGTGGGGAGCTCTTCACCTCCCAGGCTCAGCTGGAGGGTCACTTGGAGTCCGAACACCCAAAGGTGATGGGGCCTGAAACCCAAGCAGCAACCTCTCAGGTGGTGCAGGTGAGTCTGGGGCTGGCGGACCCGAGGCTGCTGACGTGGCTCCTGCGGCTTCTTGAGGTCTCCCTCTCACAACACCAGCCTTGCTCTCGGGGGTCTCCGAGGGTCCTGTGAGCAGTACATTCAACACAGGCAGATCTATGCGCCAGTCTCTCGGGGCCTCTTACCAGACAGGAGAGAAAGCTCTAGTGTCCTGGTGGCCACGTAAGGACTGTCCTCTAAGCAGTGGGAGCCCAAACCAGAATTTCCAAAAGCAGAACCGCCTTGGCCTCTCTCCCCGTTCACACACTTCCACCTCCCGCGACGCACTGTGGGGTCTGGTGAGAGTTGCGGGAAACCTCGGGGACTGGTCCGTGAGCTCCTGGTTGGGAACACCTTCTGCTGATGCCCTGGTAGCTCCTCCAGGCCGGGCACAGGACACCTATGGACATGTGGGGCCTCGTGCTTCCCCGTGGAAAGCCGCCTCTCGTGATGTCTCAAAGCTAAGCTTGCTCCAGCCCCTGCCCATGTCCCTGCTCCTCTTCCATTCTTCCTGTCTTCTCCAGAGAGAGTGGGGAGTAGAGAAGCCCGTTGGCAGTCATTTGTGGGTGGACTGGAGAGGAACGCAGGCTGACTGTGTGTCCCCGTCCAGCCTCCCGCAGTGGTCGCTTCTACACCATGTGCCGCAGCCTTTGGGGAGCAGAGGCAAGGCAGGCAGGCAGACCTCCGGGTGCTTCTCCTGCCATATCAACCAGGAGCTCTGCTTTTAGCTTTTTTTCTATTAGGAGTCTTGGTACGATGTCCTTTGGGGGAAAGAAAGATTCCATTGCTAAAAGAGAAGGAAAATGCCCTTTGGAAACTACTCTCCTAGGCGATTTCTGACTGAACATCACAGCTGGTCTCTCGACTCCCAATAGTGCAGAGACCTGCCTGAGCTCAGCTTCCCTGCCACTGCCCACTCGTGCCTAGTGCCCGGCTCCCCACTCCTGGCTAGTTCGCAAGAGCTAAGCACTCTGGTTTGAAAATATCGGGGGCATCAAGCTGTCCTGGGCTCCACGGTTCAGAAACATCACTTGGAGGTTCAGGCAGGAACTGGGGGTACTTAAGCACAGACTAGTTCTCCCTGAGAGGGGAAGGTTCGTTTTAACAGAGCAGATTTGGAAGGGGTCTGTGTGGCCTGTGGAGGGGAGGAGGGGGCAGCCTTACCCACCCAGTGAGACCAGTAAGCGAGTTGACGGAAGTCACGTTTCGTCCCCCTGCTCTCCCTCCTGTAACCTTCGCTCTGTACCCACGCAGCCTCCAAAGAAGGCTCTTAACCTGATTGAGGTCCAGAGACAGCACTTTTGGCAAGTCAGGGCTTCCAGGCAATGATTGCAGTGTCTGTGGCTCTAGCGCGAAGCCGACCGCCGCAGTGCGGTCCCTGAGCCAGGAGAGCCAGTGTGAGAGACAGGGCCCGCGTTCACTGGCGGGTAATCACAGAGTCCGTGCACCCGGAGGTGGCGTGCTGGGCCAAATTACAGCGGTGTGGCGCACAGCTATTTAGATCGTTTGCCTGCCTTCTCTTTTGCATTGCCGGTGTGTTGGATTTGCCTCTTCCCATTAGGCACATGTAATTGCTCTCCTCAGGCGAACACATAAATATCATCATTACAGCAGGAGATGAAAACCAGGTGAATTCTGGGGAGCTGACTGTGGACACTGCCCAGAGCAGCCTCATGCTCTTTCCCTTTCAGGTGATCCAAACCCCGGAGCCACCGGGGGCTGCAACCGAGCAGGTGATCACTTTGGAGGAGACCCAGCTTGCTGGCTCACAGGTGTTTGTGGCACTGCCAGATTCGCAGGCATCGCAGGCCAGCTCGGAGCTCGTGGCCGTGACCGTGGAGGATCTGCTGGATGGCACCGTGACCCTGATCTGCGGGGAGGCCAAGTGAGTGGCTGCCTATCCAGTGACGGGTCCTGCCTTTGCAGCAGAGAGAAAGCTCCACAGCTTGCCCTTTGCCCTCTTCCCCTGGCTGTCCTGAATGGTGAGCATCTCAGCCTACAACCAGCCAAACTAGTCTCGCTTGGAAAACAGACAGAAGAAGCGTGCTTGTCCTCAGAGAACCCCCAATGTCTGAGTCATTGGCGCCAACATGGCCACTCTCCGTAGCAGGCAGGCCGACCCCCCCCACAGGCCTGCCGCGGCCTCTGCCACACTGTCATCTGTAAGTGGAGGACAGCTTCTGAAAGAGTCTGGAAGAGCTGTGGGTCACCAGAGGGGTGCAGTGTGCCAGCAGCCCTCTGTGCGGAACCAAGGATGTGGGCCTGGGGCTGTGGCCCACACAGTAGGGCTGCATGTCAGTGCCTCCAGCCACCTAAAATCGAGCGGAAAGCACCCACAGACCATCCAGAGACAGCCCCCCGCCCCAGCCTCGAGCATACGTGCCGCCCTTTCCTCACTTCTCCCACCCTCCCAGCTTGGGCTGCCCAGCCCCCGTCGTGGCGGTAACAGGACAGGTAGCAGCATGTCACCGCAGGGATGCTCGTTTACCTGGGGAGTCCCACCTGGTCAGCACAGTCAGACCTTCCAAAAACAAGGCCTTTGGAGCGTTCCTGTCGGGTACGTCCGCTCTGAGGCCGTCCGGGATGTTCTTCACGGTGTTTGGCTCCTGAAGGCCGGTTCCTGTGGCCTTTCCACACTGCCCTCACCTGCTTCCCACTCACCCCTGCAACTCCTGCCCCACCCGGAGGCCTCGCCCCTCCCGCCGGCACATGTAATGGAGCTGAGGAGCTAGTGCCCGCCCCTGGCTCTGCCTCCTGCCACTGTCTTCCATGCTGTGCGAGGGGCCCTCTGTCCGCGCGCTTCCTGGCTGCCCCTGCTGCCGCAGGTCAGTGATCCTTTGGAGTCTGAATTTCACAAAGCCCTTTTATCTTCAGTTCCTAACATATAATCTGATAATTGATGGTTTGTGGAATCCATTACGAAGTGCAATTAGATGGATGTAGGTTCCCGCCGTTTGGAGGGAATGACTAGCATTTATCTTCCGCTGCTCCGTGCCAGAAGGCGGGGTCTGCTTGTGCAGCGTGCGCGCACAGGCAGGGCGCCTGGCCGCAGCGTGGGCCTGACCCCTGCGGAGCGCGGTGCCCGCTTTGACACTGGCCCTCCCGCTGCAGGCTGGGCGAAGTCCAGCCCAGCCCTTCTTTCCAAGCACATTTCGCATCACCGGGGTAAGCAAGGGTAAAAGGTCGATTTGGGGTCATGGCAGGGCCTGTTACAGGCACTGCTGGAAAGGCAGAAGGCGGGTCCTTTCCACCGCCCAGCACGTTCGCGGGCTGCCCAGCGGGCTGTGTGGGGGCAGCGGGTCCAGCCTGGGCCTGCTCACCAGCGAGGCTCCTGCCTCCAGAGTGCCCTCATTTTGATATGCAAGTCGCTTGAGCTCGTCAGCCCAGGGATCTTTATTTTTGAAGTAAATGAAGTTTTCAAAGGGCAAGTCAGCCTCAAAAGCCGAAAACTGACCAGAAGATGGTGCTCAAACCTTTAAGACTTTGCCTCCATGGGAAGCCCTCACTGCTTCTGCCAAGTCATCTCTCTCTCCTTAAGGTTTCCAGTCCTGTGAGCTCCAGGCCAGGAGAGCTCTCGACCCTCAGTGGCCCGGTGGCACCGACTCTGCCCTGGACCCCAGGCACAGCCCACCGCAGGGGAGCGGGGCCTGGCCTGTGCTTCCCGTGGACGAGGAGGCCGCGCCTCGGTGGCTGGGAACTGCAGCGCCCTCGCGACGTCTCCAGCCAAAACAGACACGTAAAGCGGTGGTTGCTGAGGGCCGTAAGGGAAAGTGATGTTTCTTTATAAAAGCTCTTCTGAATAAAGGAAGGTGTGTGATTTAAAGCCAAGTTCCGGATCCTCAGACATACTGAGAAACCCTTTTCCAGTGTCTGACGGGCCCAGCCTGTGGCAGGACGTGCGGTTTCCTCAGAATCCCCAGAGGCGCAGGTCACTGCGCTGGGCGCAGGCGCAGAAGTCAGACGCACTGCTGGCGGACTCCCCCGAGGCGCACGTGGCAGGAGGCACCGACCCAGCGCTCCGTCCGTCCGGTCCGGTCGGGGAGAGGAAAGGCCAGCCCGAATTCAGTCTTTGCTCTGAGTAGACCTTTGCAAGACTCGCATTGGCAGTCATTTTCCAGTGTCACTCCCTGGAGACACCCAGGGGTGAATTTTATTGTAAAAGGCTTTTTCTGGCTCTACTTAGCCATCTTGTTCTCCTCCCCCTCTTCTGCCCGGGAGACCTGCTGAATCGCCGCCGCAGAGGGCGCTGTTACTGCGCGCTCAGTCCACATCACCTTCCTGCTTTGTAGCAGTGGTGTTCGCGTTGCCTCATCGCCAGGGGTGCTGTCCTGCGGGCTCCACGCTGAACTGGGGCCTTTGAGGAAGTGTGGGGGCATCTGTGTCTCCCCGAGCTCATGAAACAGCTGGTGAAGAGGCAAAGGCTGGCAGATTCCCAGCCGGAGTCTAGTTCGGTGGGGATGGTGGGAACACTTACGGAGCGAGACTTACCGAGGCGAGTGAGGCAGCACATAGATGATCCAAGAGCAAGTGTGTGAGCAGACCCTGGGGCCATGGGGGCAGTGACAAAGGCGTTGACTCGCTAATCTCAGAAAGCCCAGCTCCTCTGTCTCAGAAGCTTTGTGTTTGGAAAAATTGAGGCCAGGGCCTACCCTTTGTGAATCCTGGGCTCCCCGGTGATCCCAGTCCTCTCTGAGAAAGTGTCCTGACTCCCCCTCCTACTGACCATGGAGCACTCAGCTGCCTCCCCAGGGACAAGCTCCGACAGGCCAGTCCAGCGGGGTGAGCGGGGGACAAGGGCCCTGCTCTCTGCCCCTGGTCCCACCGGGAACGCTCCCAGGACTGAGGAGATGAGACGGGCCTGGAGAGCTTTTCTCTCGCACCTGGTAACGGTCTGGTCCGCACGGGCTGATGGCATGTTAATGATGTGGGAGGGATGTGCCTTGAAATCTCGTATGCCTGAGGCCCAGTGAGCTGCCTGAGGGGTGGAAGGAACTGCTCGCCTGACTTTGCAGTGTCTCTGTTCAGCTGGGGCTGGAAAGATGGGCGGTGATGGAGGAGATGCTGGCATGTTCTAATCCGTCCTCCCGAGGAAAATTCAGCAGCCCAGCCCTGCGCTCTCGGCCGGTGTATCCCAGGGACACTTGGGGGATGGGGAGAAAACAGAAGTAGAAGGAGTAAGAAGGCGAGCTGATCATTGTCGTGTTGCCATGGAAAACCGGGGCTGGTAGGACTTGGGCCGAAAGCTCAGTGGCGCAGCCAGAACTCAGCGCCACACCTGCGAGTCGGCCTGTGAGGAGGAGAAGCTGCCTGTGCTTTGGGGATTATGTTATCAGGGAAAAAAGGTGTCCCCTGGGCTCATTTAATTTAGACCGCTTCCAAATCACAGAAATGTTTATCGCTTCTCTCACCGGGGCCAGCCCCGCCCGCTACCACCCATGGTTAGGACAACTAACCAGCACAGGAGGCTGGATAAATTGGATTACACACCCGTATTTGTGCTCACCTTGCACTATTCCATGTAAATAAAATATGTGCTTTGAAAAACATGATGCTGTGTGAGTTTCAAATGGGCTGTGATGATATAGGTGTTTTCTCTTCGGCTCTGGCCAGCGGCAAGCCGGCTTAATGGGCCTGGGGTGCTAGGGGCTGTTGTTCCTTCAGGCCTTGTTAGCAGGTGGGGGCGGGGGGTTGCTGTCCTGTGTATGGAGCAAGCGTGGTGCAGTTTTGGAGACCGGCCTTGTGTCAGACCTGGGCTCGTCCCAGCTGTGCCACTTCTGGCTGTGACCTTGGGTGAGATACTCACCCTTTCTGAGCTCCCTCCTCTGACTCTTGTCTATCAGTGAGGGACATTATTATATCTGCCCCACGGAACTGCAGTGCAGAGTAAAAGCCTGTACTTAATGAATTTAGTCTTGAAAATTTTAGTTTTATTAATAAAGCCCTTCGCATACAGGTCAGCCTTTCCCTGCAATTTCTAGCGTTGGGGAGAACATTCATTCCTTCATGTTGATGTGTCTCTTCTTCCAATCTCTCTGAATCCTTAGGGATCCTTATAACACCCACCACTTCTCATTTATCTCTAGAATCTCAACTGCCCCCAAAGCATAAAGCACTGAGCAGATAAGTATAAAATAAGCATAAACCTTTTGTAGTGAAAGCTGAAAATGTCACGTTGCTGGCAGCCAACACGGAGACGAGAGGGGCAGATGCCCAGCTAGGCTACGTGCGATTTCCGCAGCGAGAACCAGTGTGAGGCTGGGAGGCGTTGGATCCCCCTGCCTCCAAGCTCAGGTCAGCGCTGCGGCTGGGGCAGGCAGGCAGGTGGGGCACTCTGCTGGCTTCTCCTGGGACAGTCCTGGCACAGCCAGCCTGGGCAGACTCCTGTCCAAAGCCCTCGGGGCCCTTCTGCCTAAGCAGTGTCTGGAGAGAGAGGCCAGAGCTGTCGTTTTAGAGCAGTAATCCCAAGAGCGTCCGGGAGCTGGGGGTAACGGCAGCACGCAGCTCCTGGGTCAGGAGCTGCTGAGCAGAGGGAGGAAACGGGCCGAGTGGTTCCCTGGTGGTCCAGTTGTCTCAGGCCGGGACGCGGAACTTCCCAGCCCAGCTCTGACTAGACGATGACCTTGCGCAAGTCGTTCCTAACGGTGATTGCGAGGAGAGTGAGCGTTGGTAAAACGCCCAGCAGAGCAGAGATGCTCCAGAAAGGAAGGAAGGAAGCCCAGCGTGTCCTAAGGTGGAGGGCCTGGCATGCACTGCAGGGGTGCCCAAGGCCAGGGCAGGGTTTACCTCTGGGCTGCACCGCAGCAAACCAGAGCCTCTGTCCCAGACCAGGGCGGATGGGGATAGGAGGCTGGAGCAGGGACTCAGAGCCCTGAGGCGCCACAGCTAAGGGGACGTGTCTGAGCAAAGGCACAGACTGGAGGTCAGGCGGGAACACAGCCAGTGAGAGCGAGGGAACTGGGAACAATGGCCTACCCACCCTGCCTCTTGAGCTGTTGTATTCATTGCTCATCTTACCCTCTGTGAACATGCGCTCAGGGATGTGTTTCGTGTGAAAAAATAACCTGTCCTGGACAGGAGCCACCACCCTCCTTTGGGAAATAACCCAGGACTCAGGTTTCACTGGGAAGCAAGGGTCTAGGACAGAGGCATAGAAAGCAAGTTCATTTTATTCTTGCGCACCTGGTCTGTCTTCTGCCTACTCACCTAGTGCTACCCGATCACAGGTCCCAGTCCACGAAGACACCTGTCTCTTCCCCCGCACACTTGGCCCCAGACTGCGACTCAGGTTGCTTAGATGCTGCCACCAGACCCGGACCGAGCAGTGTGCTTCTCTCATGCCCTCCCGGCGCTCAGGGAGAGCCCAGCTCCTCCATCTCACCTCTGCCAGGAAGGCTGTTCCCCAGGTTACCTGTGGGCTGGCCTATCCGAACATCCTCCTTCCTTTGTCCTCCAAGGAGAGATTAGCAGGAGGCCAAGAGCAGCCAGCCAGACCGGAGCTCCCCGGCTGCTCTGATCAAACACCACTCCTGCCGGCTCTTCTTGCTCTGGCTCCCCCAGCGCAAGCCAGAAGCAGCTGATCAAACATACCAGGACAAGTGACCTTGTCCAGGGACTCACAGACCCCTCCAGGGGAGACTTCATAGACCTGTCATCACGAGGGTCTGATAAGAACGGGCAGGGGGTGGGAAAGACGGCCCCTGGGGCTGGCACAGGACCGAACAGCTTTTCATTCCATTTAGGGTTGAAACTTACGTGCTCCACACAGTTTCCAGGCCAAAGCCAGCATTTCCAGAGAGGCCGGGGCTAGAGCTGCCGCGAGCCCAGGGAACTGAGGCGGAACGGGGGAAAGGGTAGCTGTGCGTGCCCACGTGACTGTGGGGTGAGAGACAGCAGGCTGCAGCCAGAGTGGGGTCGGGAGCATAGATGATGAGGTTGTCACAGGGTGGCTTCAGCTCCTCGCTGGCTGCACTGTGACCCTTCAAGGGCAAGACCTGTGCGTTACTATTTTTGTTAACATACACACGTGCACAGGTCACCTGGCACATCAGGTGTCCCAGCCCTGAAGTCCCGGGCTCTGCAGGCCTGTTAAGTGCTTGGTCCCAGACCAGGTGCTGTGGAGGTTGGCGCTGTATCCGGCCACAGCGGTGCACGGCTCCTGCTCCAGGGGACAGGCTACCTGCAGCCAGGCGAGGAGAATACCTGAGAAACAAGTACCAACAGCACCTGGGTGAGCCCTGACTGAGGTCTAAGGACCTACAAATGCTGTGTTTCTCTCTCTCTTTTTTTATCTTTTTCATGAGGATGGAGGATTAATATTCTTTAGAAATACAATGGTTACTGTTGTTAAGCACTAAGCACATGCTGGACACTGGACAGAGCGTGATGGGATGCTTGTTTCACCAGCACCCTGATGTCGGTGGCAGCCGACACCACAGAAGTCACTTGAACGACATGGCCAGCGAGCAGCACAGCTGGGAGCTGAACCCGGGCCACCTGGTTCCAGAGCTTGCTCTTAAACTCACGCTGCGTATTCAAGCATTTCTGGCTTAACCCCCAGCCATCCTCTCTGGTCCTCAGCAGCCTGGTCTGTCTGCAGGCCTGCGCTGCTGTCATAGGACCTGCTAAGGCTCCCGACCTGCTGTCTCCCTCCTTTTTCTGCCCGTCCTGTCTGAGACAGCAGCCACGCCTGCAACTCCGCGCTCATCAGCCGGAGATGTGCTCTCCGGAAGCAACACACCGTGTGCTCTGCCTGTTTGGGACAAGATCCGCCCCTCAGTTTCACCAGCCCTCGGCTGACACCGGACAGCTCCATCCGGGCCCTTCCTCTGACTGGAGGACAGCGTAGGGACCGCTGAGCCCCACGCAGGGCCTTGCACAAGTGCACTAGGGTGGTTCCCTGACCCAGGCGGCTCTGGGGAGCACCTTGGCCAGTCTGACTTCCCCTCTCTCCCCTATTCCTGGGCTCCCAAAGGAAAACTGTGTTCCGGTACAGTGATCATTTTACTGGGAAGTATCAGACCAGAAGACAACACAAATTAATGCGGTGACTCAGAGCCCGCCTTGGACTTGCTCAGATCTGCATGCAGACTCCTGTCTTGCTAGATGGGCCTACTCCAGGTACTTCAACATCAACGATTTTTTTGTCTGTAAAATGGAGGTAATAAAAACTCTTAGGGTAATTGTGAAGGTTACAAACACGCATAAAGGACTCTGCTAGACAACGGCATGTAGCAAGTGCTCAATAAAAATGATACCAGTCACACTACCAGGGACCCAAAGCTCTGGGAGTGGTCCCTGCCCCAGTGCAGAGACCTCTGGGTGCCTCTGAGCTCAGGTAAGGAGGGCTTCCTGTTGGGGGGCGGGTGGTGAAGAGGAAGAAGAAAAAGCTCAGGCTGGACAGAGCCCCTGGAGGGCGGGCCTCGTGTTCACCATCTCTCTGTCCCCTGTTGCTGGTGTTGGGCACATGGCTGGTGCACAGGGGACGCCTGTTGTGTGAGCAAAACCAGGAGTAGAGCCAGGGTCTGTGGACGCCTGCGCCCCTGCTCTCTGCTGCGCCACAGAGCTGCCTAGGAGAAGATCCTGCGGCCCGAGGGGTGTCAAATGCAAGCAAACTTCCTAGACGTGACGTACGCCAAGGTGTGGCCCCAATGGAGTCAGGGTCTTGTTGCAGCATCAGCGGAACAGGTTTTATCCATCTGGTGCCCTGGCTTCAGTTGCGACCCGGTCTGCTGGAGCAGACAGGCCCGGCCTGGGGGAGCACGGCTCTCAGGCAGGGGGAGCGTAGAATGGAGAGGAGGTGGCAAGTGCTTGGCCCCCCTGCTTTTGGTGTGGGTAACAGTAGTCCCGTAGTGTCCTGCTCTTGAGTAGCACGCTGCTATTTTCAGACCACGTTCATCTGCATTATCGATCCTCACAGAAATATGAAGGTTCAGAGTAGCGTCTTCATCGTTACTCCTTCTAGAGTGAAGGAGCTCAGACGCAGCCTCCTCTGTGGACTCAAGGGTCCTCAGCAGTGAGAGGTGGGGTTGTGGCTCCACTTCTGTCAGCTGCCGCGGGCTGTTCCCACCGCACCGCGCTGTCCCTGTGTCTGTAGTGCCAGGTTTCAGAGCACTTTCCATCGTTTGCTTGCTTGACTCCGGTGGCAGTGTTCTGGCTCTGGGGGAGCATGGATTACTGTTTTGCAAGTGAAGAAATCACGGTTCTAGGGGGCAGCATCACCCGGCCACACGACGAGTCCGTAGCAGAACCGCAGCCAGAGCAGCCGGCTCCAGCATTTCACCCGCTCTGCACGGGAAGCACCACCTTGGCCAGGTGAGCGCGGGGACTCAGGGCTCAGCCAGGGTCCTCGAGGTAGGGAGGGCCGAGCACTGCGGCGCATTCCCTGCTGCCCTGGACCAGGCCCTGCGTCCACGTTCAGGTTGCCTGGTGATCGCCACGCAGTAGGATTCTGTGATGAGGGACGGCCCACTCTGCACTGTCCGACGTGGGAGTCGGTGATCAAATGTGAGGTGGCTGGTGTGGCTGAGAATTTGCGTTTAAATAGTCACAGGTGGCTGTCACATTGGATGAGGGTGTTGTATTGGATGAGGCTCGTATGGGAGGAAGTGGCTGAGCTCAAATTCAAACCAGGAAGGTCAGACTCCAGAGCCTATGACATTTCCACGGGTGCCCGGTGTCAGGAGGGAAATGCCCTTGAGTGGAAACGCTGCTGCCCGGCTCCGAGGACTTGCTTTCACTTCCACGGCCACCCCTGCTTTGTGCTCAACAGTCAGTGCCCTCACCCGTCTGGCCCTCCTCCGTCTTCACCCTCCTCATTGTCGGTTCCGTTCGTGGGGCCGGGGTCTCGACCTCCATTGCGACTGACCGTGATGCTGCCTTGACCATGAGGCTGGTGTTCCCCCGTTTTACAGATGAGTACTCCAAGCTCAAAGGGGTTGAGACGCTCATCCAAGATCTCGCCAAGTTTGTCCAAGATCACCCAGACTTTTGTTCCTCTTTCTCGCCAGCTCCAGACCAGAGCTAAGCTGAAGTTGGAAAGGGGCGGAGAGGCAGCCAGGAAGCCCTCTCCCGTCCGCCGTCTTTGGGAAGACGCTGCACTGAGCACGCTGCCCGGGCCCCAGCACCACCCACATCGGGTGGGTGGCAGGGCCCCAGGTGCTCCCGGGGGGGCAGGCTCATTTTCGGGTGTTTGTGGCTTTCTAACAACTGTCATAGTAGGAGGCACTGACCTCAATCGAACACATTTTTTAAAAAGCATTCCATAATCTTAAGTGTGATGTTTATCTCGGAACTAACAAAACTTGTGGCAGTATGCCAGTGCATTTATAATGGAAAACCGTGGAAACACATGCATTACGACACATGAGCTGTGCGACCTTGGACAAGTCTCCTCCGCTGCACCCCAGGCCGTGGACTGAGTGCCCCGAGGGCCCTTCTCCAGTTCTCTGTGACAGACAGCACGGGCGGTGGGGAAGTCAGGGTTCCGGGCCCGACTCTGCCGCTTCCACGGTGTGGGGCTTATCGCTGAGCCTCAGTTTCCTCGCCGGGCCGGCCGTGGTGCCCTGAGAGGGTTGTCGGCAGGCCCCGCACCCCAGCAGGACCTCATCACTCACTTGGGAACGAAACGTTGGAAAAACTCCCTGTCCTTGCGTGGGAGGGGGAACATGTCCACTCTGGGCCGAGACACGGGCCCAGGTGCTGATAGCGGCACCAGTGAGAGCCCCCCGTGGCTGTTTCCATCCGGGGCAGCCAGCCCTGCCTCCCCTGTCCCTTAGTAGGGGCTGGGTCCTTGGGGGCTGTGCCCACCGCTGGCACAGCTGTGGGGAGCTGACAGGGGAAGGTGATGAAAGTACCCGGCCTGGCAGAGGGGAGCTTCCCAGAGCTGGCGGGGAGAGGCTGCCCCTGGAGCACAGTGGGGCCTGGGACGGTGGCTCTGCCCTGCCGGAGAGCCCGGCTCTGAAGCAAGCTTAGAGCCCAGGGTAGCCCGAGGGCTGAGAGCGCTACAGTGCCGCAGGGTCTAACGTCAGCCGTGCTGCTGCCCCGCGCCGGGCTTTGGGCACGCCACACAGCTCTCTGAGCCCTCGTTTCCTTCCCTGTGAAATGCCGGGAGTAGCAGTACCTCCTGCCTCTGGATTAATAGCTGCAGCCCATGAAGGCCCTACGGGCGCCTGGGCAGGAAGAGATGCAGTGAGTGCTTGTGGTTCGCTTCCCCGGGCCTGGCCCCAGAAACCCGGCTGCCGCAGGAGGAGGCCATGCTTGAGTCTGGACCTGGGTGCCGTGGGGCAGTAGGAGGAGACAGTCTGTGGGCGGGCTCCACTCCCCACCTGTGGGGGCAGTCGCCTCCTCCGAACGAAGAGGGCGAGGCCTGAGGATGGGGGCCTCTGGGCCCCGAGTCAGTTGCGCAGGTCAGGCCTGGCTGGCTGGGTGATCGAGGCCAGGTTTGTGGGCGCTTCCTCAGCCCCCGACTCAGGAGGCCAGAGGAAATAGGATCCCCTGGATACCACAGGGACCCCCCTAATTTTCTGATCAGAAGCTTTTCCACAAGCCTTCCTGGGGGTGCAGACACAGGCTGCCAGGGAGGGAAGGGGGAGGTGATGAGGCTGAAAGGTCCCCAACATGAGATCCTGTGCAGCCAGCCAAGTGCACGTACTGAGGAGCCAAGCTTACCTGCCCTGGCTGTCCTGCACGCCCCCGCCCATCCTCCACCCGTGCCCGCTGCCAGCCTTTCCCACCCAGCCGCTCCCCACCCTCCACGGCCGAGCTCCGTGTCTCTCACTCCAGAAAGTTGCCGAGCTCTCTCACTCCTGTGGGTGCTATTTCCAGGCAGAGCACGTGCCGAGGAGATGGGCTCGGGGGCAGCTGGAGGCCCCGGAGGCCCCGAGCTGGGAAGGGAAGGCCCCAGGGGCTCCAGAGCTGTCTTCACAGACCTTTCAACTGTCAGAGGGATCTCTGCTTAGGACTCGATCCAACCGCGTCCGGTGGTGCTGGCTGCACCCCCCACCCCGCCCCCACACACAGAGCCCTTGCCCGGCGGGGATGAAGTCAGACAGGGCCCTCCGAGATCTGCCCTCTGCCCTCTCCTCAGCCGCGTCACTCACCACCCCCTGCCTCAGACTCTGCTCTCCTGGGGCTCACACCGCCCACACACTCCGCTGGCCCCAGCTCTGGGCCCAGAAGGAAGAGCAGAGCAGTGCCTGCTCCTGGAGCCTCTGGTGCGGCTGTCCCCAAGGCCCGTCCTTCCTGTTTTCCCGGACAACTCCTGCTTATGCTTGAAGACATTCTGAGCTTCGACTCAGAGGCCCCCTTTTCCAGGGCGTGGTCCTCTGTGCTTGTGCTGAATTCCCCACCCTGGAATTTAGGGGACCCCGTAGCTGTCTGCGTGCACCTGCCTCACCGCCAGCCCAGGGCCAGGTCACAGTCCGCATCCCTGGGGGACTGACCACCCGACGGGCCCTCCCGGGGCAGCCGGAGCAGCCCCACTGTGTGCCATTACCCCCGTTACCCAAGTGGAGGAACGGGGTGTTGGAGATGTGATGGAACTTACCGAGGTTCCACCAGGAGACGGAACTGGGGCTGAAACTGGGCCGTTGGACGCTGGCGCCTCAGCTGCGCTGGGAGGGCCCACGGGCCAGGAGGGGACACCGGAAGGGTCGTAGGCCTTCCCAACCCAGCATTCTCGGATTCTACCAACATTCCTACTAGTTCAGATGCCACCTCGGAGAGCCTCCCCTGCCCCCTGTCACTCTCCATACTTTCTCTGCCCTCTAGGTTTCTTCCCGGCACTCCTCCCCATCTAAGTAAATCACTCATTGGTCCGTCTCCTCGCCCGCTCCACAGGTCGGCTGTCGGACTCCCAGGGCCCAGCAGCAAATGTTTGCTGAGCACATGACCACTGCCCGTGTGCCCGGCGGGGGCTGAGCTCTTCGCATCTGTCATCCACCCGCCCTCC